>FIZR01020529.1:1642-35748 GCA_900060175.1 Ferrisia virgata | reverse complement strand
CAATTTCGTTTCCTTGAATTCCTATATGACTGGGGACGTATGCAAATTGAATGTTATAGTTTAAATTTTGTAAGTCAAAGAGAATTTTGTGGATGTTTTGTACAATGGGATGATCTGTAAAAATGTTTTGAATTGAAAGTAAGGAGCTTAAAGAGTCGCTTTGGATTAGGAAATTTTTATTGGTTATTTTGGAGGTGAGTATATCTTTAAGGCAGTGGTGTATAGCAGAAAGTTCAGCATTGTAAATAGAGGAGATACTTTGGATCTTATAGTTAGCGACTTGGTTGTTTATTGAAAAAGCATAGCCTGTGTGGTGTGAGGGAATTTTTGAACCATCAGTGAAACATAGGTTGTAATTATTATAATTTGATGCCATTTCTAAGTAGTGGGTTTTTATAATTGAATTGGAATTTTCTTTTTTTGAATAATTTCTTAGATGTAAATCCATTTGTGGAATTTTTAGTAACCAGGGGGGGTATGTGATTGGGTTTTGAATAAGATTTTTGATATCAATTTGGATTTCGTTCATAATTAAGATAAACTTTGTAATTGGGTTTTCTATTTGATGATGTTGGAAGTTGTAAAAGGAGAAGGATTTTTGGAGGGGATGTGATGGATTGCTTAGAGCTGATGTGAGAAATTTATTTGTTATTAATGTTTTTCTGAAATTTGTGGGTAGTTCTGATGCTTCGCAGTAGAGGCTATCTATTGGTGAAGAGTAAAGGGCTCCAATGCAAATTCGTAAAGCGGAATTTTGGATTGTTTTTATGATATTAGATGTTTTATTTGAGATATTTGAAAAGCATGGGCTCCCATAGTCAATTTTGCTACGAATTAAAGATTTATATAAGTGAAGAAGTAGGTTTCTGGATGGATTATATTTTCGATTTTTTACTATTTTTAGTAAATTTATACGTTTTGAGATATCTGTTTTAATTTTAAGAAAATGATTGGTCCAAGTCAGTTTACTATCGAATATTATGGCAAGAAATTTTGTAGATGTTTTAAGTTCCAAGGAACGATCTCTAAGTTTGAGGATAGGTTCTGGGTTACGCAGTAAAGTAAAATATTACAAATTAAAAAAATGTTTTTAAGAAATGAAAAAAATGCAGCATTTACGTATGAATAAAGCAATTTTTTCTGCTTTAACTCCATTTTTTCCAAAACCATCCCACCAATTTCTTTTTTTTTAAATTTTATATCGTTCGGGTGAATTTTTTCTGTGATTTGACAGAAGCATTTGTGGCAATCTTAATTCTTTGTGGTTTTATATTGGCCTAATTCATGTAGTACTGTAGTCACTCTGAGTGAATTGATGAAATTTTTGGGATTAATTTAGAATTCTCCCAAAACCTCACACCAAAAGAAGATTGTGGTATTCCTGAATAAAACCGTAAAAGAATGAATTTCGAAGATCAAGTAATTTCTGAATAAATGGGGCACAATACAAAAATCCACTTTATCCACGCATAAATGTTATATTTTTTTTTCATCTACCAAAAACATTTTTTTTTTTAATTTCTAAAATTTTACTTTAAGATCTAGGTATGCCTGAGTAATATTTTTTTTCCGCGTGACCTGTATGCATTTTTTGAACCAAAATATCATGTTGCCTATTTTTTTACTAATACAGACAAATTAATTGGGATTCTTCAATTTTTTTCGAATTTTTTTTTATCATTTTTCCGTCACTTAAAAATGGATTTTCCCCTACTGCATGCATTCAGCTAGAAAATTTTGCAACTTACACGCCCCCTCCCCTTAAAATGATAATTTTTCCTCAAATATGCGTAAATACAGAATTTTAAATCTTGAAATACCCTCTGTCTGGTTCTATTTCTGTCCATACAACGTAGGTAATTCTACTTACTGATCGTCAGTTTGTTTAATTCCAAGAATATTTCTGATCTCATCGGTAGTTGTTGCATCACTTCCAAGATGTACTAAAAGCAGGGCGGCATAAATATTCAACGGGGAATATAAAACATTTTTAATATTACGGTTATTCAAATGAATAACCCTGTTCAAGCTCGATCCAAAATCCAGTATTTTTTTTTGAATGGTCTAGAAAAAAAATCAGATACAAATATAAGTTGATAGGTTGAATTCAGTTGAAAAATATAACAGATCTACGTAAGTAAACTAGATACCTATTTATACATTAAAAAACTAGAATAAAATGTATTTGTTCATTACATGAATACAATAACCAAATCTACTGAGATAAAAATCAAACTGAAATAGCATCAATGGATCTTTTTACCTCGACTACAGATCCAGGGGTGAATTTAAAAAATAATGGAAGAAATATGCTCGAGTTAAAATTTTGTAACAGATGGAAAATTTGGACTCGTGTAAAAATGGTAAAAAATCATCAAAAATATTATAAAACATATGCCGCACCTAAAAATTAACCCATCGATATTTGACGTGATTGAAATTGTTTCAACGGTTTTCTCAGACCCTGAAACAAATTTTGACCCCCCCCCACCCCATCCACCGTTGGCAAATAGTCAATGCCAGGCTTGTTATTTTTGACAACAACCAAAAAATCTTGAAAAAAGAGTTGAAATGGAGAAAAAAAGTCATTTTGGTAAATATTATTAGGTATTTAAAATTTTTCAGATTTAAACTGCGTTTTGTCAGTTGGAAAAATTTTAGTTCTGAACAGGGGGCAAGGGGAGAGGCAAATTATTCACAACAAGGTGAGACTATGTCTTTGGAAAATTTTCAACAAAAAAAAAACTACATTCGGCCCATCCTAGTCTAAAAGGTAGGTAAAAGAGCCTTAATGGACTCTTTATTAACCATCGTTGAGGCTTTTAAATTATCAAATACGCATTATGAAAGCGAAAGAGACCAAATTGAACAAACATTTGATAAGTTTAGATATTCGCAAGTACAATTAATAAATTAAAAACATTTATATCATATTGTTTTATATCAACTTACTTGGGCATTAGGGATGACAAATTCTTGAGACGAAGAAAAACACAGAGCACATGTCAATATTAAAATTATACCGAAGAAACACTTATTAAATTCACTTTCAAACATTTCTTCGTAACTCGATTGAACACTTATAATTTAATTATCAACTAAATAAGACAGTACTATACAGCATATGAAAAACGAGCAAGTTTCATGTTTTCTGAAGAACTTAAGTCTACTAGAACATTACTTTTACCATAATTAACGCGACAAATTTTCGCTGCATAAGGTAGTATTTTTCCCAGTCAATTAAACGTGCGCATATTACTACGAATTCGTGCATTATGCGAATAAGACTCTATATAATTCCATCATGTAGAAGAAGAATTATACGAGATATGGCGGGCGAATACCAACATCGTAATTATTCAATAAAATGAATATGGAATTTCTCTCTTCATGACGATTTTTTCAGATGTTCAAATGATAGCTTTAAATTTTTGTGCTCAAGTTCAACTTCTATCTTGAAAGCTCTACTTCGACTTCTCAAAATTTACACTATAAATTCAGAATCTCTTTTGGATTCTCTACAATTATTCATCGTAAGTTTAATCGATCTCAAAATACGTGCCTTCAAAGTTGAGCCACCTTATAAAAAATCATAAGAAACAACAGTCTCCCGCTTATGGTTGAAGCGACAACAATTCTGTCACTAAACCACCGAGATGTATTCACGAAAATTTTCAACCCAAAGTTGGATTTGTGTTTTGACTCTGGAATGGGTCATACAGCTTTTGATTCATCAACAGATTCGTACCAAAAGATACATCTTTTTATCTCTATTACCTCCCCTCACAGTCTTCTTCCTTAAGCATTACCTAACGATTTTGATCAAAAAGGAGTAGAATAGAAAATTGGTTGACAGGATTATAAATACTGAAGCTGAAACAAAAAATTGAAAAAAAAAAGTAGCTAAAACTGAAACTGAAATGCAAAATACCGAAAATGAAATTGTTCAACTTCAAGTTTAAATGTCATTCAATTCATCCTAAAATGAAAAAAAAAACGATGCTTTTTCAGCCAGATTTTCGTGAAATACATACTATAATTTTGTGAATTTTCCTTCCTAATTAGTGGTGGTAGTAATGGGATGGGGGGGAGAGGTTTGCAATGGTGCTAAAACGTCGACACCACCAAAAGGCACATCTAGGATTTTTAACAAATCTACATACCAAATTTCAACCTTCATCCCAAATTGGGTGGTGGGAGGGGAGGGAGATTTAGGAGGAACAAACTCAAAAAATACGAAAACCCGACCAAAGAACTAATTTTCGAAGCTGTGAGGGGGTGTGATGAGGATGAAAAGTCAAGATCCATCTAGTACCTCCACTAAAGGTACTTACCAAATTTAAACTTTACAGCTCAATTTGAAGGGGAGCTATGCGAGGAACAAATTCAGAATAATGAAAAAACCTGCCCAAAAAAACATATTTTTGAGGCTGCAAGGGAGTACAAGGGGTCTGAAAAGTCGAAGGCTCCAAAAAGTAAATCCATATGGTCCCTATTAAGTCTACATACGAAATTTCAATTCCCTACCTCAATTTGGAAAGGAGATAAGGGAAGAATAGCCCTTTTCAAGGCAGAATGAGGCTTCCCCTCCTATCTCCTCTTTTAATTTTCCCAGGATGCTAATTTTGGAATAAGTTATACAAATTTGTATTGTCTATTGATTGGTTCAAAAAGGAACAATTTTTGCGATTTTACCCCCTTAGCGCCCCCTCTTCCAAATTTTAGCATCCCCAAAATCGATTTCTTAGTCCGAGACATTCGTCCTATCGTTTTTAAATATATCTTGTGTATTTATTCGTATTTTATCTTGAATTTTTCAGTAGTTATTCACAAATAGTATTTGGCTCAACGATTTGATCAGTATCGAGCTGAGCAAATGATTTTTAGTTTCGAGAAAAAAAAATGAAAAATAAATATCAGACATGCCCAAAAATAGTCGTAATGGTCTTCTAGGAATCCAAAACGGATTTTGTGCATACCCCTTTTCCCCTCAACCATCGTAGATCGACGATATAGGAAATCAAGCTAAAAATATGTGATTCACACTTTGATAAAAAATTAGTAGCTCCGAGATTTTTGTTGTAAAACGTTCTAGAGGGGCCTAAAACCTTATATCTCTATCCTTTGAGCTTTCTTCTCTTGGGCGGGTGATGGGGGATGAAACGTTCTCTCAAAATTCAGTAGTTCCCCAAAATATTGAGAGACTTGAGCGATTTGGGGATAAAATGATTGCAGAAATGGATTTCTGACAAAATTCCCATTAAAATGATATTATATTTGACCTATTTTACAAAACTTAGACTTAAGAAAGGGGGAGGGGGGGGTGACGCAAAGATAACATAATTTCTACTATCAACAACTAAAATGGCTGAAAATTGAGCTAAAAATCTGAAATTACCACCGAAAACGTCCTTGAAGGTTGAATATGGTACCAACTTGATACAAAGAAAGTTCTAACGCAAGTTCAGTTTAACCCTCGAAGGGGGGATGAGACATCACTTCCTTTTTAGTACAGTGGCAACGGGTAATAAATTCGGGGCAACTGCAGGGCTGTTAATGATAGAAACGTGAAATTTGGTATGGTAGACACGAAAACATTTAAAAATTTTGGAGAACGGTAGGCATTCGATATCTCTCACATAGGGGGGGGGGGCTATAGAGAGAAGGTTTCGAGGTACTAATCCTCTACAGATTTCACGTACAGTAATTAGAGTGTTCTTGGAGTGGATTTCATATAGATCAATCTCGTTGAACACAAATCTGAGGTTACTTTTCAGATCCGATGAAAAAGTGCACCAAATTTGGAATCTAAAATCGCCTCATCTTTGATCAAACAGACTCGATATGAATTCTGGATGACCAAAAAATGCAACTTCCTTGGGAACAAAATTTGACACAACCCTCAGTTGAAATACAAAATCATAGACTTCGATACCTTTTTCACATTATTCGAAATCCTCCCCCCCCCCCCGTACAAGGATGGGTCAAAATCTATCTGATTAACTTGGCCAGCATAAACCGAATACAAAATAGCTTTGAAATCGTTTCGCAGTCGAACACGACGATCCACAGAAAAATCGTTAATAATGGTTATCGGATTACGTATCTTAAAATCTACAATGAAAATTCCCCGAATTGTTTCTTGAAATTTCTTCATCCTGAAAACGAAATGAACGTCAGAAGACTAGCTTATAAAAATAAATTACCATCGTGCATATTATTTCTGAGCAGTCTTTATTTACAAATTAGTGTTGGGCAATTCTAAAACTCGAGTAAGTTGCATCTTCGAAGATGGACTAAAACTAATAATATTTCAACACTTGGTGACAAATTTCCTGTCTGACATCATTATGGAAGTGAAATTTATTTCGAACTCCAGAGAATTATACTGAATCACCTGGAAAATTAGAGTATAACATTTAAAAAAATATAGCTTATGCTAAATTATTTTTTTAAAGCCCTTTACGAGCAACAGACTAAGACGCTATGAAAAAATAGTGTAAATTTAAAATACTACTTACTCGAATACATTTCGATGAAACGTTTTGCGATGACGATGCATCGTAATTTTTCTTTCTTAGAATTTCGTAAGAAGATGACTGCGCCGTAAACGATTTTAATTAAAATTGCAATGCACAAATAACCACGCATTACCGATTATTTGCAAAAAAATAATTTCAAGTTTATAAAAACACTAGTTCACATTCTTACAAACACAAGCTGTAGGATTATCAAAGATACGCGTATAAATTAAGTAGGTATTTGTAATAGATCACTTAATTGGAAGATTAAAATCTGGTTTATTTAGTTACGAATTAATCATGCCGAGTGGTATGAATTTTTATTTACTAATTTGCAAACCTGTTACAGCGATTGTCAAATTTGAGTATTACATGTAATTAAATTAACTGATTTGAAGAATGATCAGCGTTTTTTCATTAGCTCACGATATAAAATACTCAGCAAATTGCTGTCGGTATTCAGGTGAGAAAATCATTGTCGAATTCAGAATAAAAAAGAAAATAAATTTAATCAAAATGGACTTTCTAACAGATAAATTAGATTTTGCTTAAGACAAGGCTTTTCATTTCTACAGAAAATCAGGAAAGAAAGAAAATTAGAAATGCTAATGAATTGAAAATTTATAAGTTATAGGTACCTAATGAGAAGAAGGACCAGGACTCTATGAAAAAAATTGTTCCATATTCCAACGACTTATTTCATTTGACAGGAGGACAAAACTTTCAAAAAAACCATGTACGTGAAAATCGTGTATAATTACTAATTCTACATTACGATCTGTTCGTTCGACTTAAAAAGTCAAACGCAAGCATTCCATCCATCTACGGATCTTGGTCTTGCCTGATCATTTCGCACTAGGATCGTGCACACTGCCAAAGAACAGCACCGTGTTAATTTTTCTATGATAGATGAAAAAGAAGAAAGGTCTGTTCACATGAAACGCTACATCCGGCTCCCTGCCGCCAATTTTCAACACCATTACAATGGGAGTAACGGCACTAGCTTCGGTTCCATCTTCGTTAATTTTTATATCAGTACTATGGCCAATCTCGTCGACTTTGATATTGCTTCGTTCGATCATACTTCTTAGATCAGCGCCATCGTTAAATATACCCGAAAGTCCCAGTTGAGAGAGTTCACTCTTGATAGACTTGGACCACTTGAACGCAGTACCGGGGAATTTCAGATCCACTCTGTGAGTGCGAACGGTTTCATTAACAATGGTATTTATCTCGTCGGCGGATAAATTTTCCAGGAAATCGTCGAGTGAACGATTCGCGTAAGGCATTACGACAAACATGCAATACGCCTGATCAGCGAATTTTAAATTCACCGCTTCTACTCCTAAAGACGATATGTTGGCGTACGGAGTGCTGAGCATTTTTTGCATCATTGGAACGATAATTGTGCCATTATCCGTATGGAATTCGTCCCTGAAACGATCGTTCAAGTTTATAATTAGCATCGAGAATAATTTAATTCGCCGACCAATTAAACCACCACTATGGTATTGCAGTCTTCTTACGCGTGTGTCAGAGATTTATTGAATTTATACAGCCATACTGATTTAAAGTATAGGCTGCTGGTTAAGATGATTCTAGTGTTGGGTGATTGAGGTTCTTTGAATAATTGCGGTATGCGGTTGTCAGTCTTATTCGCTACGTATCTGTAATTAAAACCGTCGATGATTAGAGAATTGATGAATCATGTGAGAAGGGGTGGGAGCTAAGGGGTGTTTTGGTCTCGAATGCTCTAACAAAAATTTACTCTTTTCCATCATTAACATTGTAATTTTAGTGAACAAAATGGTAATCCAGGTCCGTAGCTCGGAGGAGGGGGGGTGTTAGGAAATATTCAGCATACCCTAAAGCTGAGCTGAGCATCTCCTGGGAAAATTTCAACATGAAAGATGACGATTTTGTAAGGTGGTTCAATTTTTAGTTAAAGGGGTATCTATTTTTTGTCATTTTTTTTTTTGATAAAATGAACTTTTTTGACGATCAAAAAATACGGTTTTAAGCCATATTTTCATGAATTAAGATGATATTTGAATTGCCCGCACCCATGGAATAAAAAAGGAGCGCTCTAGGATATTTTTTTTTAGAACAATGGTAGAGGCCGAAACCCCCAAAAAGCACATCTAAGACCTATACTAAATCTGAATATCAAATTTTTATTCCCTAGATCAAGTTGGAGGGGACTTATGCGAAGAACACACTTAATTAAAAAAAACAACTAAAAAACTACATTTCTGGGGCTGTAAAGTAGGGCAATGAGTCTGAATAGTTGAAATTCTCAAAAAACACAGCTGTGATCCCTACCAAGTCTACATACAAAATTTCAACTTCCTAGCTCACTTTAGAGGGAAGATAAGGAAGGAACAGACTTTCTAAAATCAAAAAGGGGAAACCCCTCATATCTCCCCTCCTAATTGACACAGGACGCTGATTTTTGGATTTGTTATACAACTTTGGATTGCCCATTGATTAGCTCAAAAAAAAAATTTTTTGCCATTTTAGCCCCTTCACCAAATTTGGGCAGAATTTAACTTTGACCCTAGGTCAACCTCACTCCAAATTATCAAATCCGTCGTCAATCAAAGCCTATTTTCCAAATTTGATTGATTTTGTTCGGTATCGAGCTGAGTGAATAGTCGTAATAATCTTATAGGACCCCAATTCGGATTTTGTTGATATCCCCTCCCCTCCCCCATCCGCCGTAGGGCAATAGATCGTAGCAGCCCGCTTTTCATTGGCAATATAATAGAAAATCAGGTCAAAAATTAGCATAAATGTAAAAAATTTTCAAATTTTTCAGCCTTGGGGAAGGGGATAAGGGACAGACCCCAACTCTTCTTACTATGCACCTGTCATAGGATGTTTATCCAGCATTTTCTGGCATTCAGTCACCATCCCCTACTAATTTAAGCTGGTTACTAGCCTGCGGTAATCTGGATTTTTCAAGTACCCACCCCCGCCCCTCGTGACACTCTGAACAACTCTCTTATTCCGCGCCAGATCAATGGGTTGAATTAGGACGTGCTATAGATGCATTTAAGCAGCAAGAACCTTGGTCACTTAAACAATCAGCAAACGAAATTTTGAACTTCTCTATGTCAATGGGAAGGAAGTGGGGAGAGGGAGGAGAGATGTTATGACCAAGACAATTCATTTTTACAGTTTAAAAAAGTCATAAGTACTAGCTTTATGATCGGATTATTATGGACAGAAGCTTCCTATCGATGCTTTACTGCACAGTTTGGGGGGGGGGTGTCCAGAAAATGACATATGAAAGCTCGTACAAATATACCCTTCATCTCACCACTTGCATCTCGTAAGATTCATACGAAACCAAAATTTGTTTCCGATACTGAAGGAATAATGCTATATGACCTTACTTCCACGGTAGCTGTTTAAATTGCAGTATCGTCGTTGAATAAGGAGCAAGAAAAGAGACCAGAACACCCACGCAGAGCTTTTTGTAAACAAAACGTAATTTACTTATTAATTGTATCCGTAGCTTCGACGTTTTTGCTCGCAAAATCGACATTGATAATTTCGCTTCCGTAAAAAAGACGAGCATCCTCCACATAGCTCTGTTTCAGCGTGATTCCTTTTTGAACGAAAATTCCGTTAGCTAAATTCAAATCGCAAACTTTTACCGAGCCTCTGGTGCCATCACCAAGCTGAGATCTTTTCTCAGAGCTATTTTGAGCTATAATGGAGAAATTTTGCAGCACTTCGTGAACAGTATATGGCCTGTAAACACATACAAAAAAAAATAAATAATCAAATAACAACGATAAATTAAATGTACCTATCCATACTTCATACTTACGAGTAAGTTTGAGGTACTCCTAAGACATTGGCCATTTCATCTCGGGTGGTTCCATTGCTCCCCAGATGAATGAGGGCTAAGGCTGTGTAAATGTTTAATGGTGAAAATAGAATATTTTTTTTATCGGCATTACTTGACGATAAAGATGAAATCAATTTTACTCCGAAATTCAGCATGCCATTTTTCACGACCTGTTGATGAGAAGAAAATGTTTAGAACATAAGGAAAAATTGCAAAGGTTTAATTTACGTCTCAGATTCAATTGAACTATGCTTCTATAGAAATTATCTGAAGTGCATAAATACGATAAGTTTTTCACGAAGTGTACCCATAGGGAAGGGGTTGAAGAAAGGGTAGGAAAAATATTCGTATCTTTACTTACTGGTTAAAATAATATAACTTCGTAACAAAAACGAATTTTTTTTTTATAAAAATGAAGTTGAAATGTTTTCAATGTCGAACGTTGTAATTTGTATAGATCCCTGGCCACCCCTACCACAATAACTGAGATTTATATATTCTGATTTCAATGGATATGGAAATATAATCTGTAGTTCGTAACTTTTCAACGATTTACTTTACTCAGTCACATGATTTTTTTTTAATTTTATTTTATAATTTTTTTAAAAAAGTATTAATTTTTCTCACTAAATTTTGGTAAAATTTAACCGGTTGTAATAAAAACAATACTGATCTTAATAAGTAGACGTTAAAATTTCGTAATTAAAATTTCACGAAAGCAATTAAGTAGGTATCACACTTCATAATTTACGTATTTACTATCACTTTGACTTTGAAAGATTTAAAAACACAATAGAATAAATTCGTCAGCTTATTCACTTACCTTTTGACTATCATCTGGTGTATCTTGAGATGCGACCAAACTGATCGAAATAAATATAAACAAAGTAACAACACATAAACAACTCCGCATAATGAATTCAACACTATCAAATCACTCAATGAATTATAATTACAATTAAACGAGCACTATTTTCATGAAAAAATAGATATTTCGATTCCGATATTAGCAATAATGTTTCAGACTCGCTCAATGTGTTGATAACAGTTATTTTAACACATCTATGGAATTGATAACCTGCCAATGAACTTTAATCTACGTCAGGCACGTTGATTAGGCAATTAAAATTCATTCCGTATAACAAAATGGTCGCGTATGCGTCAAACGCTGAATCAGTGGAGATACCTGTGCTGTGTTTTTCTCTTAGAACGAATGTAATTGTACGAGTATGGGTATTTAAAGTTTAATAATAGCTTAAATAGCTATATTATGTTAATGAAAATATATTTAAACGTAATAAAATATCAACAGCCGAGTATCAGCCGTGTCTCCGCATAGCCATAATTATGGAATCTTATGCATGTAGGTTTATCTTATATAAGAAAGAAAAAAATATCCAATCAAGGTCAAACATCAACCCAATGTATCTGCGAATTGTGCCAAAAAAAACAACCGCATATCACTGTGTTTACCACACGTGCAAAACAAACGTACGTTGAATAGTTGTCAATTTGTTTTTCACTAAACAGGTATAATTACCGCCGTGAATGTTCTTTTTTACACCAGTTATAACTAGAAATTGTCTATTGTTGGTTTTGAACGTGATAGAAGCCAAAGTCCATTTATTAACCGGCCATTTCAAATCGGTTTTTTTCCACACCACCTGGTGTATACGCACATATGTTATAATATAAAGTAAAATCAAACCTGATCAGGTAGAACTAAACTGGTGTGTAGATTGCAGATCTCACCTTTGGCATCGGATATCCGTCCACTGTACAGTTCAACATGATGGTCTGGTTTTCCGCTACAGATACCATCGTATCGTCGGCACTACCGTAAAAATATGGCGGTACCAGAACTTCCAAGTTGAAATGATGTAAATTGGTATCCAGAAAAATGGTTACCATACAAGTATACAATCCAGAATCGGAAGATTTGACTTGAAGTATTTTCAACATTTTGCCATCTTGTTTTAAAATATATCGAGGCTCGTCAGCACGTTCGTTCAGTTTCATATCAAGCGGTACATGTTCCTGCAATGATAATATAATTTAGTAGGTACCTATGTATATTAGTAACAAAACAAAATACGTCATCATGCACTACACGTCATAAGTGGACAACGTTAACTTTTCAATAACCTATATACAGAGAAATGAAATCTCCATCAGTGAAATAAACCACTGAAACATTTACCTTGAGCCACTGAACGTGATAATCTCTTTGTTGAATAGGACAATCCAAGATTGCCCTTTCTGATTCAAAAACTTCAATGGAAATTACTCCAGGTTCTCGCGGATTTTCATCTAAACAAAAGCAATCATGAAAACTACCCAAACTAAATATTTTTCAATATCGATGTCATAAATTTAATATTCCAATACCGATAATGATAATTTCATAATGTTTCGTGTCATTTCCTACGTCATTTTCGGCGACGCACGAATAAATTCCAGAATTATTCGACACCACGTTCATCAGTAATAATGTATTATCGGGTAAAATGGCAATATTATCTGCAAGTGTGGAAAATGATTTCGATTAGGTAAAGGTAATTTGTCAATCGGAAGATTTGAGTGAAAAAAAAACAAACCGGAAGAATTATCATTCACTATTTCACGAGTATGATTGATAATCCACTTAATTATAGGAAAAGGAAATCCTCCGGCTGAGCAAGGAATTCCGATATCTTCGTCAAGTTTCACGACAATTTGATCAGCAGTTGAGTTTTGTTCGATTGAAGGAAGCTCTACGCATAAAATTAATTCGACGATAAGTTTCGTTTAACTTATTATATTTTTCAGGGATGAAATACGTACACCCTCCGAAAACTCGAATACCTAGGACTTACCGATAATTTGAACATCGGTGTAAGCAGTAGAAGTACCATTTGCGTTAGTAACTTGACAGGAGTAATTTCCAGAGTCAGCCGATGATGGGGTTTCCAAGAGGTGAAAATCTGTTGCTGATTGGCTGTAATTTAAGGATGAATAAATATTCTCGATGTAATACAAAAATGTTATGAAATTGTGTTTGCTTACTTGTAGGTTTTTGAAATATTCAAATATTCGCCATTTTTGAACCATCGAACTGTAAATGGTAGTAAGGATTCTACTTTACATATTAGCGAATTTGATACCGATTTTCTAAACGTTTGTTCATCTGGTAATGTGATAATCGGTGCTTCTGCAAAGAGATTAATCTGTATTACTTACTCACCGACAGATACATGCATCTACTTCATTTATTTATTTATACTGAAATTGAATACGTACTTGCAGAAACAGAGCTTATTGCAGACGTAGTAATTCTCCTGATCACAGAACCACTTTTAGTAAGACCGCTAATCTGTAATTACAAAATATTAACCATAAAATTAAATTTTTTGACCACCGTTTCACTACTGCAGTATACAAACTTGTAAATGAAAATTCGCATCATCGGGCATGAACTGACCGAAGTAAATGTCACGCCTATTATCCATTTTTTGCAACCAAATTATATTTACAACAGTTCCATTCAGAGTAATAATTTCACACTTGGTAAAATTGACAATGTGTTTCGTATTCGTTGGAGCGACTAAGAGGTAATTTTGAAAATCTGAGAAAAATCGTCGATCCACAACGTGAGATTGATAATAAGAAATTATTTGATTACGTAACGTATTACAAATACTGATCATAAATGATAAGTAGGTATAGTTCAGTTATACACGATACTTTGTAATCTGTACTCACCTTTCAAAGGCTGATGACTAGTTTGATTTAAAGATGTGACCCACTCGACTGAAAATCCGTGCACAAAACTAAAATTACTTTGACCGGTGGTTCTCAAAGTATAGTACGACGATACACAACGAACAGATATTTTCCATAGTCCAGGCTTGGGATTCTATAAATGAGCATAATTGAAAGTTGTAAATGATCCTAGTTTACAGAGTTAATATTTATTTGAAATTGCATCCGACAAAAACCTGAATGTTAATGATTTTGATATTTTCCAAATTTAACAACATATTTGCTTTGGACGTTCCATCGATTCGTTTGCCAAGAGCATCGGTTACATTCATGAATGTCTTTTTACCCGCTAACGAAATAGTCAATTCATTTAACGTATCGTCAATAGGAACAGCGAAAGTATTCGAGCAATTATTAGCACCATCTACGGATAATAAGTTCACCTTATGCGATCGCAATGAAACTCGAATAAACTCTAGTACCTAAGAAATTACAAAATTGTCTTCACAAAAGTGCACATTTATAGCTAAAGTGTAACAGCAGATGATATAATTCACCTGATGAACATCGTGTTTAAACAAGTCGAAAATTTGCCCTGTACTGACAGCAGCAATTTTCACATATTCGGCAGGGTCTTCGCCATCATCACAGTTTCCGGTCAACACAAATACTATCTAAGAATTCAAATTATCTCAGTTTCGATTTGCAATCGGAACACATAATTCTCAACACTTTACTCACTTGACAATTTTTCTTCTGAATTAATCCTAACACATCATCGAGTAAATGTGTATCTTTAGGATGAGCATCGGTAAACACATAAATGTACGAATTTGGCAAACTCAATTCCAAGCTCTTTTTGATACCAGTCAATGACATTTCCGGACAATCGCCTCCCCGTTCTACAGTTAGTTCACCGAGAATTTCTCTGAATTCGGTGGTGTTTGTAGTGGCAACATAGGGTCCTATATCTGCCGTATTGAAAGTTTAATTGCATATGTTCTAATAATTGCCAGCAAATCAATTAGAATATTGTAATTATTAACTCACGAGGGTCGCCAAACGGTACGAGAATATAATTATGGATGATTTTTTCCTTATGCTCGGCGATCGTTTTCAAAATTTTCTTAGCGCCACTTTTCACTTGATCAAGTTCACTGGACATTGAACCAGTCACATCAAATACAAACGCTAAACTAGAGAGCGACAATAACGATCCTTGGAAATAATAATGTAAATTAAAATTCTTACCACAAATTTCGTGGATAAATTCGCTTCGTAAACATAAAACAATAATATTTAACAAGCTTACATAATCACAAAATTTAAACGGCGATTGAAAACGAATTAGCACTGATCGCAACGAAATTTGAAAAATATATGCAAGTACGTTATTTTTGAAAATACTTGTATTTGTAACGTTTTTAATTTATGGTACGTCATCCCTGTTTTCCTATACAGACAAATGAAAATACGCTCAGGGTTGTATACTTGTGTACAAAAAATTATCTAAAAGATTTTATTCTTATTGTAGAAGTTTTATTGAAGAAAATTTTCCTTATTCCTATCTCCCAATAATTTCGTTTTAAAAGTAGAAATTTCAATTTGAATTTTATAATAGGATTAATCACCAATACAATTCAGCGATAAGGATCGATAAGTATTATAAGATGTATACAATTAGATACAGTGCCTTTTCAACGAGACGTTTCATGAAATGCAAAGATACAATTATCTTCTAATACCTATGTACAAAAACAACAATGAGCCATATGTAACTAAATCGTACAATATGGCTGAAAATAAATTCCAATGAAAAAATCGAACTACTTAGTCATCGTGACTCACTCACCATTGACAAAAGCAATAGACTCATTCTGATTCTGTATGAACGCACTATCATTGTGAAAACTTGCTACATTTGTAACAATGGCAAAAACAGATAAAAACGTCAAAATCACATCCATAATACTTTTAACGCATTTCCGAGAAGAATTTTACTTTCAGTTTCATTTAATAAACAATGTCAAATAATCATACATGTACTCGTTATGTCGTAAAAACGATATCAACTATCATCAAACCTCGATAACGAACTTTCACAATCATAATGAACTTCCCATGAGAAAAATCTTTATAACAAAAACAATACATTTATTCAACACTTAGAAATGACAATTTTTGGAATAAAAATTGCAACGAAGCGAACTAAATTAGCTAATACACAATGCTAGATCATATGAACGCCGCTCATCAATAAATTACCATCACGAAAAGAGACATACATATGTATGTACGTACATATGTACGTACTTATGAAAAATATTTACTTTGTACAAGAAAAAAAATATATACTTAAATAAATCAGCTAAATTGGTATATCAATTTTTAGAAAAAAAAAAATTGTACTTGTAAGTGACTCGTTTAACGATCAACGTTTTTCTTCCTCTATGCTTACGAAGAAGTTATGAAACTTTTATATCCGCTTAATCCGTTTTGAATATGTTGCATGTGAACTTCTACGCAACTTTCGAAGACTTTCTGATTACTCGGACTCAACTTGAGCTTTATTTGGATCATAGTTTTCTTTAAAACGTCCACTTCGTAGGGTTTACGGTCGTTTTCAGCTAAGCTCTTGATTTGTAACATTAGAGCTGTGAGATCTGTGATCAGTTCAAGCATTGATTCGTCTTCGACGGCTAATTTCGAAGAATCAGTGGTAATGGCATTGTTTTTGGCGACCAATTCTTTAGCTAAACTCAAACTCTGATCTTGTAAATAGGCCGGTGATAATATGGAAGAAACTGCTTCATTGGAACCGAGTTGTTTGAGATGTTGGTTCAGCGAATTAATTATTTCGCCCAAGTCTTGATTAATCATTTCTAAAGCGATAATGTTTCCAGCGTAACGTGTTTGGAATTCTTCACTGATTTGTTGGCCGTATAAATCCATTCGTTCGGTTTCAGCATTCATTTCGCGTAAACTTTGTATTTGCGCTTTTTTAATGTATAAAATTTTTTTCAAACGAACGATCGTTTGTATTAGTTCGACAGGATGTTCACCGATCATACCGTTGTCAACGTTTAACTTACTACCTGAAGCGCACATACTTAGCATTGGATCGTTGGCAAGTAAAGGTTCGCGAACTATTTTATTCGATAATTGCAACGAATTCATATTGCGAGGTCGTAAAGCTTGTAATAAAGAAGACTTGGAAATAGTCTCAGGAGTTTCGTTCGAAAGTACTTCGTAATCGGGTATCGAATGTGTACCTAATCCAGGCCTATCGAAGCTCACTCTGTAAGTATTATTCGACGTATCGACTGCGTCGATTTTACCAGTGAATAAGCCTTTTTTAGGCGTTCTTAAACGAGCCGTAACACTAGTGCCGATTACCGGTTGCAGTGGTATTTCTTCGGGTACATCTTTAAAAGTACCAATTTCCGACGCTTTGCGTTGCTGTAGAAGTCTTATTTTACTACGACGACGTTCCAATTCACGTATCTCTTCGGCGAAAAAATTCTGTGAACAACGACGCGGTTTACCCATCATACGACGTACCATACACCATTCAGCTCTGGTTAAATTATACGTCTTTAATTGTGGAAAAGATTCTTTTAAACAAATAATAAAATCATTATTTTCTAAAAACAAAGGCCGATCTATGTTGCTGTAAAACCATTCGGCACATACCCAATTGTAAGCTTTAGGTAACTTTAATAAATTTCGCAGTTTCAAACCGATAACTTGATTGATTTTATTATCAGCCGAAGGGGTAGAGAATGCTGCGGGTATGGTAGTTTTTGTAGGAGTAGGTTCAGCAATAACTATCGGTTTTGCGGGTGTTACGGTCTTTTTAACTGGTCGTTTGGAAGGTGTAGGTGTTTTAGTTTTTAGTTTCGGTGTTGATTGTCTTTTGTCAGGAGTCTTGGTCTCTTTTTTAGTAAATGTCGGATTGAATATTTCGTCATCGTAAAACAGTTTGTTTTTCTTACGGACTCGAGCAGGAGTTCCACGTCGATTTAAAACTTGTTCGACATTTCTAGGCTGCTGTTGTAACTTTTCAGCTTGAATTTTCGCTACTTCTTCGACTCGTTTTAGGCCAAACAGAGATGGACATAATTGAAGCTGTTCTTCTTTTTCCGTTTCTTCTTCGTGTAAACCATTCATTTTGGAGACTCCGTTTTTCAAAGATATCAATGCTTCAACAGACTCGCTGTCGATATCATTCATCACTGTGGAAATTTGAAATTAATAAAAATTATGTAACGTATTATACTAAAATGATAAAACATAAATAACTCTGATAATCATTACTTGCATGATCAATCCATACAGAAAGTGTTATCGATCAGGATCAAAATTTCACTGAAAATGAAAAAGAAACTTTGAAATAAATCAGGAATCGCTACGTAATAGCTATTTTATAAATTTAAATTTCGCCACTTTTCAAATAATAATGAGCGGCCATTCAGAATTCAGCTGATTACAGTGTAGGCGCAAAATTAAAATAATAATGAAATCAATCCCGCGTTTTCTCCATCTTTTTTTTTCATTCGACCGATATCTGAAACGAAATGATAAAAAGTCAAATTCCAGTTTGTAGATAACATTAATATCATTGTTTCATTTCTTTTTTAATACATTTTCTTATCACTTCCGTCCAAAAACATTTATAACTCATTAATATGAAACAATTTGATTTTAATTAAATCAATTTTAAGTCATAACATTAAATATTCAGATAAAAAAATGAATTACAAAATAAACACTAATTATTGTGCTATAACGAGCGCATGCGCCCGTCACAGTTATATCGCCCATCAGCCATCAGTCAGGAATTTTTAATTTTTTTTTCCAACTTCCGGCTTCCATTCTACTGAAAGTTACTTCATTAAGTAATTGAACAATTAAATTAGTTGTAAAACATAAAGAGTAATAGAAAAAAGCAACAGAAAACGCAACTTTTGAACGAGTCATAGTCATACTTATTCATTTGTAATATTTTGTAATGAGTAATGAAAGCAGACACAAGTACATAATAATTCATAATAAAAGACAAAAACGCGAAACACAATCATTTAATTAAACATTTAATTGAATTTAAAGAAATAATTTTATACTAAAAAATTACATTTTTCATTCAAAGTTCCATAAGTCAGAAAAATAATTCGTTTTCGGTACTCCAAAGGAATCTGGTCTTTCAAAAGTTACACTAACTTTTTGTATCTTTTTTCTGCACTCTTTCTGGAACACCTGTAAAAAACATATTTAGTCATAATAATGAAAGAAGATGAAATAATTATAAAAATAAAAATTATGGATGTTTACATCATTGTAAGATTTTTCAATCAAAGTAGTCAAATCCCATTCAACATTTGGTAATGGTTTATTGATAAAATTCACAGAATTTGAGACTTGCGGTAGGGCATGCTGTTCTAAAGTTTTCAGTTCCCATAGACTACTCTCAATTGCTTTTGTTTTCATAGGGTCCAGTTCGTCTTCCAGATAAGGATCAGAAGCAACTAAACAAATCACATTCATCAATAAAATTTCCTTCCGTTGAAATTCGTAAAATAATAAAATTAAATTTACCCGATCCTCCATCTGGATGCTGGATCATTTTCCTTAACCCAGAATGTCTTATGAGAAGATTGCCTATGAAAGCTATTAAAACTATGATGTCGTGAGGAGGAGCTGATAAGCAAAGACGAGCGAAACGTTTCATGTAAGATGCAACTAATGCTTCTGGTAAATGCCTGAAATGAATAGAAATAAAACTCTAGTTTTAGCATAATATTCTATCATGGAAATTAGAAAGCATGTACTTACGTTGAGCTTAAAAAGACATTGGTCAAGACATATAGTCTACTTTTATACTTCGTGTAGAATATACTTGGATGGAAGAACGAGTACAATTTACCATAGATGTTTGGGTATTCTCTGAAATAACCATGATTAGAACTTTACGATCAATACAACATGCAGATTACAGAACGCTACTGTAATAAATTATACTCACAAATTATGATCTTTCACTAGAGTAAATACACCTTGCAGAGCTAAAAGCGACACAGCACCACCTAAAGTTTCATATTATAAATATTACGCTCGGAAATGATCAAAATACCAGAAAAATAAATAAGTGTACTTATTTACCAGCATTTAAGGATTTCATTAAATAATCCATGGTCAGAATAGGTTTACTGAGATGCGTCATGAGATTTTCTATCAGAAGAACCAATACTTTCTTATGCGAAATAGGTGAAGTATTCCATTTCAAAGTTATATTCCATAAATTTTGAATCGATTCTTGAATGGCTGCGTACTTCGGTTTAAATTTCGCTTTATCTACAACAATAAATATTTTAAATCTATTAAATCTAATTCACAAGTAAATACAACGAAATTGCAGCAATTTGAATAGATACTTTTGGTGGCACAAAGAAGTAATTCCGGATCAAAATCTTGCAGTTCTTCTTCTGAAGGTATTGGTATTTCCTTTAAAACATCTAATATTTTAGCTTTTAATGGTTCATCGATATTTTTCATTTGTACCAAAATACTTGGAACCAATAGCCATAGGTAATAAACAACATCTATGTAATTCGTAAACTCGTCCAACTGATTTAGAGCTCCTGGAGAGATTTTGGTAGAAAAATACTTTTTTAGCAGCATCTGGAGAAGAAAAAAAACTAAAATAGAATCTCCTTTTAAATTTTATTATGCGTTCAATTATACTAACTTCCAATTTATCCAAAGGAAAATAATATACGCCTTTTTGCGGCTGTGTCAGAGGAAATTTTCCCTCATGTTCTAGTAACTTGAACAAAGTTAAAGAGGCTTGTTCACCATTTGTTTTATCGTGCATCACATTCAATAATTTATTCCAAGTAGTTTCATATTGATTTCGAAGCCATGATATATACTCAGATGGAGTATTATCTGAAAAATTAATTTATTTATTTGAATAATTTCAAAGATAAATAACTAGGATCAGATCCGTACATACTTGTCACGGATGAGTTTGAAGTTAACATGGTGCGATTTTTTAACGTTTCCGAAAATATCATTTCCAGTGCTAAGATTGCTTCGTAGGTGCATTGAAAGTTCTATATCCATATTATCAAAGTCACCGTAATTGTATAAACATAATTTTAATAAGAAAACGAAGACGAAAAGAGTAACTTACGTCGAGATCATCAAGAATTTCAGTCAAATAATCCGAATATTTTCTCGCTTCTAAAAATGTCTTGGCTTTTTCAATTATTGCACTTTTGATTTCTTCCATTTTGATGAAGATTTTTAATCGTAATTCATTTGGTTAATTCTACTTGGAATTAATTTTAATTTTAAAAATCTCAATTTTTCCTATTCATCAGTTATCAGTACGAAAATCAAAACACGTGCATGAAAGAAGAAACATTGTTGCTAATATTATAAAATTTTACGTTCCTCTTTGATTGACTGATTTTTCCATAAACCTAATTTTTTTATAGTGGAAAAAAATTGAATATATTTCAGAAGGATAAATTTATAATAATCCAATATAAAATACTAAAAATTCATTCAAATTTTTTCAAAGCTTTTTTATACTAGGATTGATTTTTTACTGCTACAATTTGAAACCTCATTTTCAACAGTACTGTAGCTACACTGTCAATAGTAAATAAAAAATTCATTGATAATAATCTTGATTTTAATTTCAATAATTTGAACCCGAAATTAATTTCGACTATTATTTTTACTCCAAAATAGAATCGAATATGACAATATTTTGAGTAGTTACCTTCTTCTTAGATCAATGAATTATTGAGCCAAATTTTTCTCATCATGCCCTCGTATCAGTATCTTCCCTTTTACATCCGAACTCTGTATGCCATATCTCCTGATAGCAGACGTTGGTCATCGGTAAGTTCACGAGGGAATAAATCGTAAGCACTCAGATATTTTTTCATCATCTCCCCATTATTCTCTTCTTATTGTGTCAGAATCTCATCCAGTGCAGAGCTCATCTCCTTCATACCTCAGTTACGAACCTACATAACACTCAGGCTAAAATTTTAGCTAAAGGATTACCAAAGAAAAAACCTATACTTGGGGTGAATCATATCATACTAGTAGCTTCGGGGAAAGGAGGTGTTGGTAAATCAACAGTATCAGGTAAATTTCAAAAAGATACCTCTCTGCCTTTTGCACAATATTACATTCATCAATCATCGAGTTATATTTCAATTTGAATTGCAGTCAACTTGGCAGTTGCTTTGAAAAAACTCAAACCAGAGAAAGAGATTGGCTTATTGGATGCCGACGTATTTGGTCCATCGATACCGCTGATGATGAATCTGCACGATACTCCTTTACTTACAGATGGTATTTCTCTCATTTAATGCTTAAAATTTAAAAATCTGTCAGCAATATTCTCTTATGAAGAATCATTTTTCTAGATAATTTAATGAAACCTCTAGTCAACTATGGTGTTAAATGGTAAGTCGTGGAATATAGCAGTGCATGCCAGATCTAATAATAATTCTGTCGTTTCACTTTTAAACTAGCATTTCTATGGGAAACATAATAACTGAAAATTCAGCAGCAATTTGGCGTGGTCTAATGGTAATGAGCGCTTTAGACAAACTTCTTCGGCAAGTCGACTGGAATCCGGTTGATTATATGATCGTTGATACTCCTCCGGGAACGGGAGATACTCATTTATCATTAGCTCAAAATTTACCAATTTCAGGTGATTAATTATTATCAAACAGTACATTTATAAAATCGAGCGCAATAATAATCTCCTTGATTAATTTATTTAGGAGCACTAGTCGTATCAACTGGACAGAAAGCCTCTCTACAAATTGCACGTAGAGGTATAACCATGCTTAATAAGTTACAAATACCAGTTTTTGGTGTTGTACACAACATGAGCTCGGTTATCTGCACAAAATGCTCTAATAAAACTCCCCTGTTTGGAGATTATTTCGAAGAATTTTCTAAAATAAATGGTAACGATTTTTCCAGTACTATTTCAACGAAAAATAAGATGATCAAAATTGATATTTTATTTTAGAAATAGAAATTTTAGAAAATATTCCTCTTGACCCTTCGGTCACTGATGGTTGTGATAATGGAATTCCCGTAGTAATATCTCATCCAGAATCTTCTCAGGTATGTCATCTTGAACGCTCAAATCGAATTTCTTTATTGAATAACGTGTTCTTCTCTTACAGGCTCAGTCATTTATTAATTTAGCTAAGAAAATTTCAGAAAAATTAAAGATATCGTAACAATGTGATCAATACTGTTTTTAAAATCATTTATTCAACAATATAATTATGTACATAACACATTTCGAATATTTACGTTCTTGCGAAGAGCAAACTCTTTCCTTAAAAT
Source organism: Ferrisia virgata (assembly GCA_900060175.1). NCBI lineage: Eukaryota > Metazoa > Arthropoda > Insecta > Hemiptera > Pseudococcidae > Ferrisia > Ferrisia virgata. The sequence continues at coordinate 12,234 of FIZR01020529.1, read as the reverse complement.
AACTTCTGTATCAAGAAGAAAATCTACGAACTAGAGGTCGTTAGCAAAAGCAGAGTACTGTCAATATAAAAAAAGAAATACGAAAAAAAAAAAGTTTATACTTTTGTAAGTATCATTCATCGCCTTCCGAATAGAAAACAAAGTTTGAATAAAATTCGTTCAACTCGTAGATTTGAAGGTTCGATAACAGCCTTTTAATACTTTCGACGCACATATCAAATTAATGGAACAATGATAACCGTTTGTTATTTGGGACTCCTTGGAGACCCACTAATCCACCTTGAATAGAACCATATGACGGTAACTTGGCGATATCACCACGAGCTGCCACAGATGGTGGGCTCGATAGAATTCGCCTGGCTACTCGCTGAATATCTTCTTCTTGAACTCGACCTATACAAAAAAAAATCGAACATATATTAATGAAAATTACAGACGAAGTTGTAATGAGGAAGAAACTTACTAATAAAACTTATGAAAGCATCTGGTTTTTTACGAAAACCATGAGCCAGAACTTGTCGGGCGATATCTTCGAAAACTACCGGTTTAGCTTCTAAATTCATTAATAACAACGATTGTAATTGTTTTTTAGCTCTCTGAAACAAAACATTAGAAGTTAGCATGTATTTATTCATTCAACAGCAATCTTAGCCTTGATGATTTTCCCTAACCCATAATTCTTCCGGATGAACAGAGCCAGCCATATTGTTCATTTCTCGAACAATGACTTCTGTCATTTTACCAACATGTTCCGGAGTGGCACTAACATGAACACAGAATAATCCTGTATCGACGTAAGAATGATTATACGCAGTAGCACTAAAAATCCAATGATGCCTTTAAAACAGAGAAAAAACAATGTAACAGGATTTTCACAGGACTACGACTTTTCTATACGTGAATTACTTACTTATTAAGTACATTCAAGTATAAACGGGTAAACATTCCTTTGCCAGGACCTCCAGCGCTAAAGGATCCACCGCCACCCATCATCATATTTAGAACACACAAAGGAATGAAATCATCATCCGTGAATGATGTTCCTTCTAATCCAATAACCACATGAGCCAATTCTGGTAAACCAGAAGGGCCAGCAAAAGCCGGTATTTCGCATTTGTGCTAAAAATATTAATATTGGTACACAGAAGATACAGAAAAGACGAATATTTTTCGTTGTGAAAGGCATTACTTGGACTAATCCACCAGTATATTGAGCTACCGATCTATCAGGAAGATATCTTTTCTCGTCTTTGACTTTAATGGATGAATCTGTCTCCCAAATTGGTCTCGAATCGATAAAATATCTGGAATACCGCGTAAATAATAATCTTATAGTGAAATACAGCTCTAAAAATAATGGAAAAGAAAATATTACGAACTTTTTAACTGCATTAACGAGGTCATCGTGATTAACACCGACTCCAGTAACGACTATTCTAGAAGGATGGTAATAATTTTTCAAAAACGTGAATATAGTTTCTCTATCAATGGTTAGTAAATTTTTTTCTGGACAAAGCTTCGGTAATCCTAAGGTATTATCACGATAAGCTGCCTGTAATTCATTCAGTTAATTAGAAAGATATTCAAAGCGATGATACACAAAAGAGATGAATTTACCGCGTGTATCATGTCCATTAAAATTAAATCTTGATCTGGTTTGCTATGCAGACTTTCTAATTCATATCGAACGGTTTCTTGAGCTTCCGTCAACTAAATTCACCAATTATTTAGAGAAAATAAAAGATAATTTGTAATCATTGAATAATTTACCTCATCGTTGGTTATCTTAGGTCGTAGAATTGTATCTGCTATAATTTTCATGACTGGGTCGAGACCTTCTCTCAGGGCTGATGCAGCATACATAAATGCATCTCTTTAAATGTTAAAAAAGAAATTAAGTAAATAAATGCATAGAATTTATCGTATTTAAAAGTTGGTATTACCTTGAGGAACGACAATCACAAATACCACCGTATTTTTCAAGTTCTTTTAAAATTGCATCCCTACTTTCATAATTTATTGTTGACTGTACGAAAAAACACAATCTAATAACTCGAAAAGAACTATTATGCTACGATGAATGCGTTAACAAAATCAACTTACATTAAATGCTAATTTTTCTAGGAAATGAGAAACACCGCTTGGATATGCTACTTCATATCTTGAACCGCAATCGATCATAACTGCAATAAATAAAGAAACGTAACAAATGCATTTTATGCTACTATTCTAAATTGAAATAAATCGATATAACACAAACCTCCGACGGTACAGAATTGTCCAAAGTGATCTTCTGTAGCCACACGAATTCCATTGTGTAGTTTAGTAACGAAAGTTAGATTTTCTTCTAATTTCGCTTTGGAATATACAGCCTTTGGTAAGTCTGGCAAGCTTTCGCTGAGCGGCGGTTGATTAAAATTGCAGATGATTGGAGGCCGATTCCCTTTCCCATCAGAAGAAAACCTTTTTAATTGCCAAGAACTGCTAACCGCGCTGCAAACACGACGCGTAAATTAATTGTTACAGCGGTTTTAGATGTGGTGTTTTAAATTAATCACCGAAGTCATTCAATTATCAAGCTGAAAACTTACCTTCGATTGAAAGCCAGATGCTGGCTTATCTTCGTTAATGTCTTGTTTAGTCCCATTTAAGAAGTTTGATTCATGAAAATTACAATAAAAGGATGTCGATTTCACGTTCTAAAGTTCAAAAAGCTTTTGTAAAGACGAATCCCGAAATATTATTATCAAATTTTATCTCAATGAGGTTCGATCGAAAATGACGTCACAAAGTTATGAATTTTGCAGCGATATTGCGTCATAACTGGATAGAAAAGATGAAGCCACAGATGAACTTACGCAGAATTTTTCATAATCAAAACAATTATCAAAACAAAAAATGGTATAATTCTGAATGAGACGATCTGTGATGTAAATGAGGATGAGATTTGAGAAAATTTTTCATTTTCTGCTCGGTTATTAGAAAATTTCTTAAAATTATGGTACTAAAATGTTTGAATTTCAACCGCAATGATATCAATGAATTCATCACTTCTTGATCGATTGGTCTTTTATTAATAACCACGATGAGAGTAGTTTTTATGGTCGCGGAAAAGCCTTCATTGGCTGCCTCTCTTGCTAATATCTTGAGTAACGGCCAAAGCACATCAAGAAGAGGTAAAAATACACCTAAATATTACTAATATACTTGTAGTAATGCCTTAGTACAATCAATATTCGTACCGGAACACTAGCCATATGGTATACCCTTCAGTTCCTTGTGTGAAGTTGATATTTGTTATATTAAAATTGATCTACAGATCCCATAACTGATTTTACTTTTCATCAATTCTTGTTTAGGTGCCAATGGAGCATGTTCTATTCACGAATGGAAAGGAGTATTATTCAATCAGTGTGTTCAATTTCGTATGACCTCCGTTTGTGGTCACGTATTAACTATAGATTTTCATCCAAAGTTTAATAATTGGGACCGCGTCGATCCGGCAAGTATCTCTGGTGTTTTACGGTAGAAATCGCCGGATTAATATTAATTCCTACTATTACTTGTAGTTGGAATTGTTTTCTTGTCCTACTGAACGAAAAGAAGCTACGCCTAAACTGAGGATAAGTTCGTTTTTGGCTCAAGAAGCGCGCGGTTGTGATTACCTTGTATTATGGCTCGATTGTGACAAAGAAGGTGAGAATATTTGTTTCGAAGTTATCGAAGCCGTAAAAAAATCCATGAGAAGGTCTATCTATTTGGATGATGTAAGTGTTGTATTGCTCTTTCAAAACTGTTATAAATACGTAAGTGTATACGATGAAATAATTTTTTGCCCTAAATTACAGGTCGTGTGGAGAGCTCGATTTTCATCAATTACCGAGAAAGATGTGAAAGCTGCGTTATACAATTTAGGCAAACCAAACAAAAATGAAGCTTTGAGCGTTGATGCTCGTCAGGAATTAGATTTACGCATTGGTTGTGCGTTTACTCGTTTTCAAACTAAATTCTTCCACGTACGTCAGCGTTTGAAAAAAATTTTATATTATGTAATTCGAGGATAAGAATTTTAATTATATATTTTTATTATATGTATAGCGAAAATATGGCAATTTAGATTCATCCTTAATATCGTTTGGACCTTGCCAAACACCTACGTTAGGATTTTGTGTCGAAAGACACGATCAGATACAAACGTTCAAACCAGAGCCATATTGGGTATTGCAAGTTAGTATTGATTGAGTATTCTTTATTCGGGCATTTTCTATAAATTTATAGTTTGACCAATTTGTATTTTTCTTTAGGTAACCGTTTTAACTAATGATAAACGAGAAATATCGCTTACGTATCAAAATTCCAGAATATTTGAAAAAGAAGCTGCTAAAGCGTTATTTCAAAGAATCAAATCCACCGCTAGTTTAAAGTAAAAATGGAAGCTTTTTTCGCGCAGTGATATTCGATATTCTATTCTAATCTTCCTCTTTTGTATATTCAGGGTAACTAATGTAACATCTAAGGAAAAATCAAAAGGACGCCCTATTGCTTTAAATACGGTCGAGTTAATGCGAGCTGCCAGTGCTGGACTTGGTATAGGCCCTCATCATGCGATGTCGGTCGCTGAAAAATTATATACTCAAGGTTATATTAGTTACCCGAGAACGGAGACTTCACGTTACTCTGAAAATTTCGATTTACAGTTAGTATATTTGCCTACGATCGTTTTATAGCATTTTATATTATTTTTACGAAAATATTTCTAATCTTTCGTTCAATTTTACAGCGAAGTATTACAAATATTTAAATTCAGCGTGGAGTACGGCCAGTATGCTAGTCAGATATTAAACGAAGGTGTCAATAGGCCTAAAAAAGGCCACGACGTCGGAGACCATCCACCCATTACACCTATGAAATTAGCATCCAGTAACGAATTGGATGGCGACAGCTGGAAAATATACGATTACATAGCGAGACATTTTCTTGCCTCGGTAAGTCGTGTATTATCTGCCTATTCAATCACTGTAAAAACAATGACACAGATTTTATATATTTTACAGCTTTCTCGAGACTGCAAATACATTAGTACAACTACGATATTCGTAGCGGAATCGGAAACGTTTACTTTTACCGGCGATATCGTTATAGATCCAGGCTACACGGCAGTTATGACCTGGCAGAGTGTGGCTAAGAATAAAATATCGCCCAATTTCAACGTCGGCGATGTTGTTCCGATTCACAATGTGATGATATGTTTTTTCATTAGGTCTTAGTCCTAAGAACATATTTTAACGATTTCATTATTGCAGGTTTCATTGGGCGATTATAAAACTACCCCTCCGGATTATTTAACCGAGTCGGAATTAATTACATTGATGGAGAAACATGGTATAGGTACAGATGCTTCCATTCCAGTTCATATTAATAATATATCGCAACGAAATTACGTCACCGTTGGCAGTGGTCGTCGCCTCATTCCTACTAATTTGGGTATTATTTTAGTTCACGGATATCAAAAGGTGAATTTTTTTTTTTGTAATAATGTTACAATGGTCTTTTTTCATCTAACGATGTGAACTTGGCTGTTTGCAGATTGACAAAGAACTAGTCGAACCTACGACCAGATCTAAAATGGAATCTCAACTGAATTTAATTGCTCGAGGCGAAGCGGATTTTGAAAAAGTTTTAGGCGATGTGATAAAATTATTTAAAAAGAAATATCAATTTTTTACGAAAAATATCGAAGATATGGATAGTTTGTTCGAGGTGTCATTCACACCGTTAGCTGATTCCGGTAAAGCGTTGTCAAGGTAAATACGGATACCATAGTGGATATGCCCTACTCGACCGCAATTTATTGATATTTTATGTCATGCCATTATTAATTTTCTGTTTTGTTTTTTTTTTTTTTTTTACAGATGTGGTAAATGTCGTAGGTATATGAAATATATCCAAGCCAGGCCTAATCGATTGCATTGTTCGCATTGTAACGAAACTTACAATTTACCACAAAATGGAAACATACGTATATTTAAGGTTGGTAATGATGAACTTGAGCCAACTGCAAGTCTAACGTAGGAACAATATTAAAATCATACATTATTGTGCAGGAATTACGCTGCCCAGTTGATGATTTCGAGCTACTTACTTGGTCTTCTGGTTCAAAAGGCAAAAGCTACCCGTTATGTCCGCATTGTTTTAATAATCCTCCATATCCGGAGATGAAAAAAAATTCGGGATGTAACATGTGTATACATCCTACTTGCCCTCAGGCCATTTACAGTATCGGTATAGCAAGTTGTATGAATTGCGATGATGGTATTTTAGTGCTGGATCCTTCGTCGGGACCGAAGTGGAAAGTGCTATGTAATAGGTGAGCATTTTGACGATGGAGAAAAATCCTCGATTTTCGTATTCAATGAGCTGTATCAATCAAATTGGGACGATGTATTTGTTTTCAGATGCGATATTATAATGCCAGTTTTCGACGAAGCTCAAAAAGTTAGCGTCGAAAAGAAAGCGTGTAAATGCGGCGCCCAGCTAATTCACGTCGAGTACAAAGAGGTACGGAAATATTGCTTCGAACTTTCGGTTAGATTTTTTTTTATTCTTATTTGGAACACGGGTTGCTCTTCCAGGAGAAAACCAAGTTACCTGGAGATCGCGTCGAAATGACCGAATGCATGTTTTGCCATCACGGTTTATCGGCGTTAGTCAAGCAACAGCACGCAGTCTCTTCCAAGCCGGCGTTCCATCATCAAGGTGGACGTGGTCCTAGAAATCGTAAACATAGTAAGAAAAACAAAGCTAAACAACCAAAGGACAAAATGTCACAATTAGCTGCCTACTTCGTATGACATCTCTTGAACGAGAGAGGATCGTTAACCTCGACTAAGCGCTTTTTACTAGTTAAAGTGGTATCGCATCACATCATTTACGATACATCAACGATGCTTGTTCCCGCAGCATTCTGTTCACACGGTAGTTTATTTTTCAATTTATGTTTTGTTTTTACGTATTCATCATGCTTCGATCGAATATTCATTTAACCGTACTTATTTATTTCATATTACGCGCTCGTGTATTTTTCCATTTTGTACCTGCTCGTTTTAGAGTATTTGTGTACTGTACTGTGTATTTGGAATTGTAGATTTAAACGATGTATTGAAAAGTTGTACTGGTACCTTTCGTGGTTGTTGAAAGCGTTGTTTTGATACGTTTTGTTGATTCGAATGCGAAAGATGTGCGTATCAGGTCCATGACAGAAGCTCGTACTTCTTGTTTACTACACAAGTGTATTTCCAGACTGAATATAGCCTAATTAAGTACCTACATTCTATTGTAATCATACTCGTTAATGATCCGGTGTTGCCGTAATGATCGATATTAATATTAATAATATTCTTTTCTTTTTTCGCAAGACATCGGAGTCTGGTATTTTATCGCAAAGCTCCATTATTTGTTCGGATTCGCTTCACAGCTCTCGTATTCTATTCCAAAAGGATCCCAAGCTCGTGAAATATTTACCTTTTTAAAATCATCCGATATTTATGCTTCAACATCACGCTAGCTGTACACTTTGTCTTTGAAGCTGAGCTTTTTTTTTTCCCCCTTCAAAATGCAGATTGCATTCTTCTCAAATATTATATTCCAGTTTCAGAGTGGTAAATCTACTTCGATCCTAAGTATTGAGTATCTCCGATGCCTTGCTTTGTCGCTAATTCTAGTATTACTCTTGCTAATTGCTTTTTCATAAGAAAAAAAAATTACGCAAATAAGTTTAATTTTTAAATTTAAAAAATGTATTTTTTTTTCTTTTTTCATTTATTAGTGCAATTGTTAATAGTTTAACGAATTTTTACTGTTCCTAGGATTTATTATCTGTCGGACTAAAATACTTGATTGGATCACCGTTTAATTCAATTTTTTCTTTTATTTATTTTTCTCTTAATTTGTGCGAATGATCTCAAATTTCAAATTAAAGTACATTAATGTAAGACGTGATGTATTTATATGCGCTTCTTATTTACGTGTATTTTATTTGATATTTATATCATTATTAATGTGAAACGGCCATAATTATAAATTCGATGAATAAAACTAAATGTGTTTTATTGCTTCGTTTTATTTAAATATTTTATATAAAGTGATGATACAGAAATCGATGATTTCGAATTAGTAAGAAATGATGAAGGGCTTTTTCTCCTTCTTTTTCTAATAACGAACTATGTACAAAGAATGAAAAAGAGACATACATTAGGAGCCTGTAGATATAGTAGATACAGGTACTTTGACTATCTATCTATGGTAAGTACTTAGCTACTTGAGTACCAACACGTAAAAAGTTTTAATTATTGCGAATTTTAAGATACAAGTTGATATTTATTATCTTTAGAAATTGCTTTGTCGGCGTTTATAATTTTCAATTCAAAATGAATTTCACGTTTTGGTTATCTGATCGAGACACACCGATTGTCTCGAAATAGTACGAGCTTTTGAGCTCAAAAACCGCCTAGACCTGATCAAAATTCATGGAAAGTGGAGATTTTGTACATGCAGGGTGTTTTCCTTCGATAGTACTTCCTTCATACCACAAATAGAGCAACTCAAGTTGGGACATATGTGTAATGTTTTGACGATCCTAATCATTGCAGGAGCAACAATACCATCATCTGAAAATAATTTTTCTAAAAATCTGAGGTCATTTTCAAAAATTTCTGAATTTGTATCCGAAAATTATCTTGAATAATGCAACAAAAAACCTATAATTTCGCAAAAAAATCACATTTTCGCCCACAACTTTTGAAAAAGCCCCCCAATTTTTTTTTTGAAGTAATGAGATACCACTCACTACTTGATCTGATTATATTTTCTCCAAGTTGTTAAAAATTTTGAAAAAAAAAATATTATTTATGAAATTATACATATATCTTTTTCTAAGAAATCTTTTTATGAAAAAAATTTTTGACGTGGATATTTCTTAGAGCTGGGGGTCATTTTCTGAAAACGTAACTTTTTTGGTGTTACTTTTTTGATTTTTGATTTGAATTTTTTGATCGAAAACTCGAACCAAAAGATGATCAGGTATGAACGATTTTTGCACTTTATATTAAAATGTTGACATGGATATGTATAATTCAAAAAATTGGTAAAATTTAGGTACTTTTCGCTTTCAGGGGAAAATTATAGATCATAGATATGTAACATATCCATGTCAACATTTTAACATGAAATGCAAAAATCATTCATAATCATCTTTTATCGCGAGATTTGATCAAAAACTTCAAATCAAAAACGTTTACTCTACTCTTCGCTTCATTTTGACATTTTATTTTATAATTTCCTAGCAAAATGAAGATTATACATTCATCCATTATCACTAGGTTTTGATCAAAAATTTCAAATCAAAAATCAAAAACTTTTTTTTTATGTTTCAAATGTTTTAATGGTTTAATTATTTTTTTTTATTTTTTAATTTTTATTTATTTATTTTTTTAATTAAAAAAATTTTTTATTTTTGTTATTTTTTATATTTTTTTGTTTTTTTTTTAATTTTTCAAGTTTTAATTTTTTAATTTTTATAATAAGACATCCAAATCAACATTTTAACACCAAGTACGAAAGTCATCAATTTTTTTCTTATTTCAAATGTATGTCACATCAAAAACGTCACTCTTTCAAAAAATCACCCTCAGTCCTAAGACATATCCATATCAAATTATAAAAAGTAAAAAATAAAATAATTAAAAAATTGATAAGTTAAATGTTGAAATAAAAATGACAAAAAAATCAAAAAACGAAAAAAATTAAACAATAAAAATAGAAAAAAACTAAAAAGATAAAATAAAAAATAAAGAAAGGTACAAAATAAAAAAAAAAAAATAAAACTGAAAAATGAAAAACATTGAAAAATAAAAGGAATCGAATAATTTAAAACAATAAAAAATTAAAATAATTAAAAAATTAAAAAAAATATTTAGTTGATACTCTTTGCATGCAACATTAAAATAATGTGAGTTTTGATATTTTAAACGTAGGTGGTATAATTTGTTTCTAAAATCAATGCACATTTTGCCCCCTTTTTAGAAATGAAGTAGGGGGGGTTGCAGATTTTGTTTTTTTGGTAATAACTTCTCAAATAACCCACTTACGGAGAAAATGTCGGAACCAAAACTATAGAACACCAAAAGACGAACGTTTTCACTTCTTTGACTTTTTCTCAAAGGGAGTTTGGGAGGAGCTAGAACATGTGGAAATTCATCATTTTTGAAAATTTCCCATTGACACGCATAATTTTTCCAAGATTGGCTTAATTCACTTTTAGGAGTAGCTGTTTTGTACAGTACTTCATACTACTATGCAAAAAAAAAGAAAAAAAAAATGCAATAACAACCCTTTTTCACAAACTGGGTGGGGGGATGGACTCTGTTGAAAAATTCGCAATTTATTTCCGAGCATAGATCGGTTGCAATTGAAAAATTCGAAAAACTGGTTAAAAAAAACCTTGTAAAGCACTAAAAGATCAACGTTTTCGTTTTTACATGTTTGCCTATGTGGTCATGGCGGGGGGGGGGGGGGGGGTTTTTGAAAAAAAAAAA
>FIZR01020524.1:0-18110 GCA_900060175.1 Ferrisia virgata | reverse complement strand
TCAATCGAAGCCTATTTCCCAAATTTGATCGATTTTGGTCGGTATCGAGCTGAGCAATTGATCTTTAGTGGTCTTTTAGGCCCCAAAAGGGATTTTTTTTTAATATAAACCCTTGACTTGCGTTAGGTAGATGGACTGTAATAGCCTGGGTTTCGTTGACAATATGACAGAAAATCAGGTTAAATAAAGCATTTTAATGCGTTGCTTTTTGAGCATAAAAAAAGTGTAGTGGTTCGGATATAGGTAGATATTGGAATGAGTATCTAAAACCTTAAAAAGACACATTTAGGACAACTACTAAATCCTTATACCAAATTTCAGCCTCTTAGCTAAATCCGGAGAGAAGATATTTGTGGGAGGAAATTAACAAACGAGAAAAACCGTCCAAAAAATCACTTTTGGAGGCTGTGAGGGGAGATAAGGTGGCTGAAAAATAGAATCGCTTAAATAGCACATCTGTGTCTTCTACTAAGTCTGTATACCAAGTTTCAACTTCTTAGCTGAATTTGGAAGGGAGAAAGAGGAGGAAAAGACTTTTTCTCAAGGTCAAAAAAAAGAAAACCCCAATATCTTCCCTTCTAATTGACCTAGAAGGCTAATTTTTGAATATTGTGTACAACTTTTGATTATCTACCGGCTGACATGAAAAGGAAAATTTTCTGCGATTTTTCTCCCTCAGCATTCCCATTCCAAAATTTGAGCATAACTGAATTTTGACTCAAGATCACCCTCCCTCGAAAATGTAAAATCTGCCGCCAATCCAAACTTATTGCTCAAATTTCATCGATTTTTGTCGGTATCGAGCCGAGATAATAATTGTAGTTTCGAAGAGGTAGAGGGGATTTTATAAAGTGACATAAAGCAAATAGAAATTAATATCTGACATGACCAAAAATTGTCTCAATTATCTTCTATGACTCCAAAACGGATTTCGTTGATACTCCTCCCTCCATGAACCATAGGTCGATAGGAAGTACTTAATAGCTTGCTTTTCATTGGAAATATGATATTGAAAATCAGATTAGTAATGAGATGTGGTTGGAAGTAGTGAAAAATTGAAAAAATCTTCTTTCATGAATTTGTTGTTTATTACTTTTCAATCTACTTGAAACCAAAAAATTTTCGCCATTCATGATGATCACTTTAGTCGACCGGTAGCATGAAGGTTAATAGAATTGCCTACTCGGTTCGCCGCAAAAACGCGTTTCATCAAACATGCTTACAATTACAAAGGGAACTCACAAAGTCGTTCATCGATTTGTAATTTTTTCACTCTCCATCTTTCACAAAATTCCCTTCCCCCCTCGCTCAGCCGACATAGGACGTAGTATTCGTGATTGAATACAGCCTGTGTGCAAATGGTGGTAAATTATTATTTCGATGAATATTTTTTCTCCTTTGTTGGCATAAAGTAAATAAAATACATGTGTTGTGATATTTTCCTCTCCGAGTCATTCGATCATTGCCTTTCTCTTTCTTTATTTCTATTTTTCCTTCTCTGTTATCCTTTAACGGTACACTGGTTCTATACAAATTGCTCTTGTCTGTCTCTCTCTCTCTCTCTTATGAGAGTATTCGCTCTGTATAGGTTTATAGGTACCTACCTACGAGTATGTGTAATGCGAATGTAGTATATATTGGTGTATTCGCAGTGGGTACGACGAGTACATAGTACATACACAATAAATCTATCTCTTTATTTGACACCGTCTATTGAAATTTGTATTTCGATTGTACCCGCTCATTCTGTATGTATATCTGCTATACATATTTCGATTATAAACACGGAAATACGAGGACGTAGTCTGCTGTATGCAGATGTACAGTACCGTTCAGTAATAGGTTAGGTAGTAGGTACACTGACGACGAGACGAGAGAAAATTATGGTAAAGTGAACTCGATTGCGAGCTTCTTTACACATCAAGTCTTGAAAGTAACGCCACCCTCTGGTTTAATTATATCGTCGCCAATTCAAGCCACACGCATTGGCAGCTATAAATTGAAAATTCACAGCTTTATTACGATAAAACACAGCGTAAAGCGACGACTAAATGTACTCGTGCTATTGTAGTCGAGATGAATGAAAAGCGTATAAACAAGTTTTAATCCGACAATGCAATACTTCAAATCGGATGTCTTTGCTGGTTTAGTTTGCGGAAATTTAGTACTGAGGGGTGATTTTTTTGGAGTATTTTTGAGGCTGGATTGGGTTGGGTTGGAGGTGGATATTTTTTGTCTTTTTTTTTTTGAGGTAAAAGAACTCTTGTGTTTGGAAAAATTGTTCGACTCATGGGTATTTTTTCAAACCTTAGAGCCCTATTGAAAGGGAAGATTGGGAAAGGCAAACTCGAAAAATAAGAGAAATCTCTCTAAAAACTGGGGTTTCAGGGTCATGATAGCGTGAAAGGAGGTTGAAAAGTCAAAACTCCCAAAGGCCACATTTAAGACCTGTATGCCAAAAATTCCAACCTCCTACATCAAAGGGAGAAATATTGGAGAGTACAAACTACAAAAATAATAAAACAGGTTCAGAACTCTGCTTTCTTGGAGACTATAAGGGGCTGAAATGGGGCTGAAAAATTCGAACCACTAAATGTTGTATTTAGAGCCCTTACTAAATCTACTTACCAGATTTTAAACCGTTAACTCAATTTGTAGGAAGATATAGGAAGGACAGACTTTAAAAATAAGGTAAATTTACCAAAAATTATGTTTTGGGTCTATGAAGGGAGATAATTGTATAGTTGAAAATTCGGAACCACCGAAAAAGCGTATGGAATTTTTACTAAATCTACGCCTCAAATTTCAAACTGCCAATTCAATCCGAATGGGAGATATGCGAGGGATAAACTCAAAAGTTGGCCAATGGCCGAACCTTAACTAACCAACAAAACCAGTTTTCTCTGGCGTCCTGATACCCTTCAATAGCTCCAAGGTCACATGTATAGCCTCCAGAGACTCTTCAATAGCCTCAAGCTCCTCTGTGTAGTCCTCAGGCTCCAACAGCACCTCAATACTCTTCAATAGCTCTAAATTCCCTTCTATAGCCCCCTAACGCTCTTCAATAGCCCCAAGTCGCCACATATAACTCTTGGACGCTCTTCAAAAGCCCCCAGACGCCGTGCAATAGTCTCCAGGCCTCGTATATATCCTCTTAACGCTTATCAATAATCCCAAGCTCCTTATATAGCACCCTGACACCATGCAATGGCTTTCTTCATTAGTCTCTACACCCCTCATATAGCCTCCAGACGCGATGAAATATCCCAGACCCCATGTATAACGCTTTAACGCTCTTCAATAGCCTCAAGCTCCCTTGTATGACCACCAGACGTCTTGCAATATCCCTCAGGTTCCATATGTAGTTTCAGAGTGACTTTCAATAGCCTGTGGACGCCCTTCAATATTCCCAGGTCCCACATATAGACCACAGATGCTCTTCAATATCTCCAAGTCCCCCAACAAAGCCCTTAGGCACCCTTCAACAGCCCCTAGTTTCCTTATGTGGCTTCCAGACACTTTTAAATTGTCCCAGCCCATATAGCTCCAAGTCACGTATATAGCACCCTGGCACCCTTCAATAGCCTCAAGCTCCATTATACAGACCCCAGCCACCTTTTTATTTTCCCCAAGCCCCATTTATGGACCATAGGCGCTCTTCAATAGCCCTTCTCTGGCCTTCAACAGCTCCAAGTCACCTTATGTAGCTGCCAGACGCCATGCAATAGCCTTCTGACCACATACATAGCTTCAAATCTCCCTTGTGTTGTCGCTAGGCTCTATATGTAGCTTCTAGACGCCCTTCAGTAACTCCCAGGCCTCTCATGTAGCCTTCAAACGCCATGCAATAGCCCCCAGACCCTCTATATAAACCCCAGACGTCATGCAATGGTTCTCAGGCCACAGTTGAATTTGAAGGGTAAAATTTAGTTTGTTGGGAGTTTGAACTTTTCAATCCCCATTGTACATTCTCACAGCCCCAAAAAGGTATTTTTGGAAGTTTTTCTTATTATTTAAATTTGTTCTTCCCTACAACTCTCCACCAAGTGTAGTTGTAGGGTTGAAATTTGGTATGTAGATTTAGTCTAAGTCCTTGTTGTGTTGTGTCTTTTGGTTTCGACTTTTTTGCCACGTTAACCCCCCCTCCCCCGCACCCTCTGAGCTCCCAGCCCAAATGAGTATTTTTTTACAATTTTTCATACTTTTTGAGTTTGTCGCTAGGAAGTTGAAATTGAGAGTGTTTAGGTGATTTCCTAAAACGATAAAAAAAATGACTTTCAATGAGTATTCAAGTTAATGAAATTTTGTTCAATTTCACCTCATAAATTATTTGTTCAATTTCACCTCTTAAATTATTTGTTCAATTTTATCTTCAAATATTTAGGACTTTTTGAAACACCATCGGATACATTAATTTCGTTATAATTTTTTTTTTTTACACTTCGAACCATAAGTTAGGCACCTTCGTCTGTATTTACGAATCGAATTTTCGAAAATTTATGCGCCGAATAATGGAAAATTATGCAATCTAATTTACGTATCCGTCATAGCCGCGAGTGCAGAACACACCGCATATATTTGTACTCGGTATATATTCGCGTTAATAATAAAAACCATCTGGTTAACAGGGATATTTTGAAAAAAAAAAAAAAAATAAACAGAATGGTTTCTTTTTCGGATTTTTTTTTCCCCATCCAACGATGCCAAAGAATGGAAAATCATTTGGCTGTTTTATTCGTTTACGCGAATTTGCGCAATTTTTTGATAAAATTCAGGCCAGCGACGGCTGATTACGATAAAATTCTAAAATCTGCGGGTTGTTTTCAGTAATTTTTCGCGTACAAGGTCTGGAAATGTTGAATATTTTCCGCATACTTGAGTTTTTGTTGGCTGCATAAAACGTAACGTTTGGCCGTAAATTTAAATTACATGCTGGCGGATTATTAGCGTTGAATTTTTTTGCCTTGCGCTGCGTGTAATATTGTTGCCTAAATATATACGAATAACGAATAAATATTCGTTTTTGAATCAAACGGGAAAAAATAATAATTTCGCAGCGAAAGAAGCCGGTACACAGAGAGAGCGTGTTGGAGAGGTGTCTCGCCATGTATATGTATGCGAGAAGGTGAATTTTTCCAAATAGGAATATTTTCGCGTTGGTAGACGAGCACGTTTGAGAGTGTGTTTGTGTTTATTTCACGTATTATAAAATATATTTTATATAGGTACGTTGGTATTGTACGTATCGTATAAGTACTTCTTTTTTCGATGTGGAAAACGAAATAAAAAAAAAAAATAAAAAAAATAATGAAAAAAAAAAAAAAGGAAGAAGAAGTGATGAAAAAAGAACAAGCTCGCGTATAATCTAACGAAAATTTCCGCCATTTAAAAATAATTGCGAAAGTCATTCGAACGTATTAATTATGTACACGTAAACACGACCGCGTTGACATTTCACGTTAGCTACGTATTTAATTTATTTTTCAAACGAAATAAACAAAAGCGAACAGAGAGCTAAACCATTGAATTTGAAAATATGCACAAAGTAGTTATGGAGGTAAAACCGTGTACGTAGTACGTACGTATACGCAGAGAAAATAGTATAGGCTCGGGACGGAGTGGAAGGCGAATGCGGGGTACACAGAGGTAGAGGTAAAAAAAAAAAAAAAAAAAAGACCAAAGACAAAAAAGAAACTATATAAAATATGTATAAGCGTATAAAAGATTGCTCGGAGATGTTGAAAGTTTTACCATAAGATGGCTGAAGTGTTAAAAGCTTGTAGAAATGAAATATACGTTTTTCAAACATTACTCAGTGCTCGGTTAAGTGGATTGTGCCTTTTTTATTTAATTTTTGATATTACGCTCGATATGAAAAAGAAATTTTTCAAAGCGTAAAAAACCTCAACGTATATTACGTACGTCTCACGGTGACGTAATTTCTCGATTAATTTTCAATTGTGAAATTGAATTATACGTTTGAATATTTTAATACCTTTTGCCGCAGTGCTCCTCGTGCTCTTTCTGTGTGTACAAGAATACAAGAGTACGAGTATACGAGTTCTACATATATACGAACGATATCGCGCCGAGTGCGATTTTTTTTTTTTTTTTTTTTTTTACATTCAACGTCGTCGTTGAATGCGTAGCCAGCCTTACGAGTATTTGCATTTTATTCCACGTTTTCCTGTATTTTTTACCATTTTTTTTTTCTTATACGTCTTCGTCTCTCTCTGTGTTGTTCGCTCGTATTACTCTCTTCAACGTTGTGCGAACTTGTGCGAGTTGTTATATGCATAATCAACCGTGGTGGGAAAAATAAGAAGAAAAAAAATTGTAAATAAAACAAACGTCTTGCAGTATACGGTGTGATTCCGAGGGTGTGTGGAGCCTTTGGAGAGATGGTTAGGCAGCCTTTACTGCGCAGAAGTGTAGTGATTGTAATCGGATAAAATTTTGAAGGGGTGATTATTTGTAATCGGATATATTTGAAATGAATACTTCGTCTAGAATTGCGATATTGTTTGTTTTAAATTGAACAAAATAAAACGAAAATTCTGATAATGTTATTTGAAAAAAAAAAAGCATTGCATTGTGATATTTTTTTAGGCGCATCGCAAAGCGATGCTTTGCCCCAATCAGCATTAAGGATAAGAAATGTTCAATGGGGCTAAAAAGTCAAAACCCTCAAACGGAGCATGTAGGGTCCTCACGAACTATACATGGAAAATTTCCACTTTCTAGCCCAATTTGGAGGAGAGTTTTGCGATGAACAAATATTAGAAATTAGAAAAAACTACCAAAAAACAACAAATTCAAGACTGTGAAGAGGTGCAATGGGGCTGCAAAGTCAAGATCACCAAAAGGCACAACTAGGGTCTCTACTGAATGTACGCACCTAATTTCAAGTTCGGAGTACATTTTGGAGGGTGGTTATGCGAGAAACAAACTCAAAAAATAAGAAAAAACGACCAAAAAACCATATTTTTGGGGCAGTGAGGGAGTGCAATAGAGCTAAAAAGTCGAGACCCCCCCCCCCCAAAAGACACATTTAGGGTTCTTGCTGAATATACATACCAAATTTCACCTTCCTAGCTCTTTTTGTTGGGGAGATAGTAGAGGAAAATCCCTTTTTCCAGGTTTTGAAGGGGAAAACCCATCATATTTTCTCTTCCTAATTGACTTAAAGGCTGGCTGATTTTCGTAATCGTTATACAATTTTGGATTCTGCATCGCTTAGCTCATAAAGGAACTATTTTTGTGTTTTTGGTGCCTCAACACCCCCTCCCCCGAAATGGGGCAAAACTTAATTTTGAACCGAAATCATCCCCTAAAAAGTGCATCACAATGCGTTGCTTTTTGAGTAAGATCTTTATTCGTGGAATAAATACAAAACAGTGTTCTGTGATGTTCTTTCATTATCAATGGTATGGGTTCGAGTAGATATTGAAGTGAAAACTGAAACCATTAAAAGGCATGTTTAGGACCACTACTAAATTTCCATGTCAAATTTTAACGTTTTAGCTCAATTTGAAGAGGAAATATGTGCAGTACAAACTCAAACAATAAGAAAATCTAACCAAAAAACCACTTTTTGGGGGCTGTGAGGAGATATCGTGGGGATGAAAAGTCTAAACACCCGAAAGGCACATCTAAAACTATTACTAAATGTACATGCCAAATTTCAACTTTCTAGCTCAGTTTGGTAGAGAGATGCATAGGACAGCTTTTTTTTCGAGGTCAAGAGGAAGAACCTCCTCGTTCTCCATCCGATATCTTCTATCTTAATCGACGTTGCGAATTGATTTTTGGATATGTTGTGCAACTTTTCATTCCCTTTCGATTGGTTTAAAAACCAGCAATTATTGTCCTTTTCGACCACTCAACGTACCCACGTACCTTCTCACAAAATTTGACACCACTGGATTTTGATCCAAGGTTCTTACTCTTTCAAAAATATCAAATTCGTCGCCAATTTAAGCCTACTTCCCAAATTTGACTAATTTTTGTCCGTATTGAGCTGTTTAAACATTTAAAAAAAAAAAAAAAAAAAAACACGCACATGGAAATTACCTAATCCCTTTTCCCCAAAATGTACGTCTCGAGCACAGTGAATTTGAAAAGTCTACAAATCATGGGTAGTTATGCAAACAACTAAAAATCAAAAAAGTAAAATAATCTGCAGTTCTTAAGATGAAGAAAATTTAAAATCCTTAAAATTTTGCTCTAAAGATGAAGATCATATGAGATTGGCTCCTAAGATGACGATGATAGACTATAATTTGGCTAAAGAGATGAAAAAGTTCAAAAATTTAGAGTTTATCCCTGAAAGTGAAGATAATCTTGAACTTGGCACTAAGGATAGAAAAACTCAAGAGCTTAGCTCTAAAGATAAAGTCATTCTAGAATTTGGGTGCAAAACACAAAAAAAGTCTAGAATTCAAATCAACGCACATGGATCGAAAAATCCAGGTTACAGATATGTAAGTATAAATGAACAACAAAATTAGCTCTAAAGATTAAAAAAAATTTAGAACCTTCAAAATTTTGCTCAAGTGATGCGAATAATAGGAAGTTAGTTCTAGGAAGTAGGAACTAAGATGTTGGATCAATACGACTGCAGAAATGAAGAAAATTGAAAAAGTAGCTCAAAATCTATTCTAGAACTTGGCTCTAAAGATGAAAATGATTTTGTACTCAACTGTAGAGATAAACATTCCTAGAGCTCAGCATTCAACACATAGACAATCCAGAACATTTGTCTTGATACAGATAAAGGTAATCTAGAACACGACCCCAAGTTGAAAAAAAGTTTAAAATTCAATTCTTGTATAACATAAATATCGCTCTAGAGAACCCCAAAGGGTATCTGTTCCATCTATATGTCAAGTTTATGATTGAAGGGGTAGGGTCAGGCTCACCAAACGAGGAATTAACTTTTTCCTCCATGTGCATCGAGATAAATGTTCTGGATTTTTTTAATGTTGAAAGTTGAGCTCTAGGGATTTTCATCTCTGGAATTGAGCTCAGAATTATCTGCATTTTTAGAGCTAAGTTCTAGAATACATTTCGAACTATGTTTTCAATTTTTTTTCATCTCTACAATCGAGTTAACTTATCATTGTGGTCCCTACTCCTTGGAACTAACTTCATATTTTCGCATCTCTAGAGCAAAAATTTTGAGGTTCTGAATTTCAGATTTGAATTCTAGACCTTTTCTTTGTATTTTGTAGTCAGATTCTAGAATATCTTTATCTCCAGAGTTGAGCTCCAGGGTTACGCCATCTCTAGAGCTAAGTTCAAGATTATCTTCATCTTCAAAGATGCGTTCTAAGATCAAAATTGAGTTAATTTTTTGAACTTTTTCATCTCTTTAGCGGAATTATTCCCCTTAGGGATCAGTTTCATTTTATCTTTATCGCAAAATTTCAAGATTCTTAATTTTCTCGAACTTTAGACCTGCAGGTTTTTCGGTTTTTAGTTATTTGCATAATGATTCATGATCTGTGGGCTTTTCAAATTCACCGAGTGTGAGACGTACATGGGAGGGGAGGAATATGAATGAGAAAGCCATTGAGACCATTTTTGACCACGCCGGATGTATTGTTCGATCAGCTCAATACTTACAAAATCCAGTTAAATTTGGGCAGCAGATTTAGATTGACGGTGGATTTAATATTTTCTAGTGGAAATGATCTGTGATCAGAATTCACTCGTGTTAACATTCTGGGAAGGGGATGTTAAGAGGAAAAAAACGCAAAATTTAATTCTTTTCCAGCCAATTAACAGAGAATCCAAAATTGTGTGTATAACATATGCAGAAATTAGCTTCCTTGGTCAATTAGGAGGGGAAATATGAGGTTTCTCTCTTTTCGACCCTAAAAAAAGGCTGTTCCATCCATTCGTGTACACAAAAATTTTTAAATAGGAGGTGAGATGAGGGCTAAACTAGAATTCTCGAGCGTGGCGAGAGAAAAATTAGAAAAAAATGATGTTTTTAAACCTTAAAAAGTGCGTTTCTCGAAGTTTAGGTTTCAAATTTTGAAGTCTCATTGCAAAAGTGATAGATTTTCAACGATTTTGGTATTAAATTTAGAGTAAAAATAAAAAACTTTTAATTTTTTCTCGCCCAAGGGAGGCTATAGCTCCGGTAGTCCTCCCTTGGGTGCGCCACTGGTTTCACTCCCAACAAATTGAATTATGGAGTTGAAATTCAGCACGTAGATTTAGTAGGAACCTTCGATGTGCTTTTGGGAGTTGAAATTCTTCTGCTCTATTGCACTTCCTCGCTGTCTTAAAATGTAGTTTCTAGGTCAGTTTTCCTTATTTTTTGAGTTTGTGATACACATATCTCCCCTCCAAGTTCAGTTCAACAGTTGAAATTTGGTATGTAGATGTGGCCAGGGTCCCAGATGTATCTATTGGAGATTTAAACTTGTCAGCTGCATTGCACTCCCTCACTGCCTCAAAAGCGTAGTTTTTTTTATCGCTTTTCTTTATTTATGTAGTTTGTGGCTCAGGTACGTTTCCTCCAAATTGAGTGGGGAAGTTGAAATTCAGTATGCAGATTTAGTAGAGGTTCTAGATGTGCCCTTTTGGGGCTGCTGCTATTCACCGCAAAACCTACCTGTACCTGGACGGCTACTGTTCGAGAAAGAACATCTCAGAGTGTTTCTTTTTTATTCCACATGAATGGGGACGATTCGCATATTTTCTTTATTTTTTAGAAAATTACGCTCAAAAATCAACACAAAAGCTGGAATTTTTATTATTTTGGGAGTGAGTCGGATGTTCAATTTATGAAACAAACAAGCCATTGAAGAGACAGAGTTGTACCCAATGGTTGCCTATCTTGTAACAGTTCGCGTTTTTGTTACTTATCAATGATTCTTTTTCATTTGCTTCGACTTGAGTCTGATTTTTTTATAACAGCTTTGACAAACACGAAAACTCATGAATTTGGATTAAATCGTTTATATGAAGAAAATCTTAATTGCAAAAAATTGATGTGACTTCAGTAAAAAGTTGCGTCACAGAATAAATAAAATTGTTCACTTACAAAAATAAAATGAATGCAAACAAAATATGATGAAAGTTTTCATTGAAGCCGAATAGGTCGAAAAGTAAGAAGAATTTGGGATCTAAAATTTTTATAATATGGTAATTTTTTTCAATCTTCGATTTAATTGTCGTTTAATATGTAAATTAGTGTATTATTTTTTTTTTATAAAATTCACGAAATTCCCAAGTTGAAATTTTATTTTTATTCTTCCCATCTAATTTAATAGGTTGCTATCTTAGGTGTTTTTTCTACGAAGCCAATAATAATCGATAATCGAAATAAACCTATAAAATTTCATTTTAAAAACCCACTTAAAAAAAAAAAAAAAAAGAAAAAATACAAAATCCTCACACACGTTTTTCCGTTCTTGTATCGAGTAAAAATCACATAAACGGTGTATGAAGTACTCGGTTAAAAAGCGTCATAAATTAACTCGGCCAGAAGAAAAAAGGAAGAAAAAAGAAAGAGTAGCGTTGTTTTAAAAAATTAAAGAGCTCATTCGCTAACACATTTTGTAAGAAGCGAATATAATATTTATGAGAAAAAGGCTCGGTAAAAGGATAAACTGTACAAGAATTGCCAGTAAAACCTTGTTCATAACGTTGTAATGAACGTATAGGTTACACTCTTCGCTACTCCACCATTCTTCTACCTCTTACTCGATCTACTCGCACAAATAACGTTCAACATATAGCGTCTAAAAAATAAATTCCTTTTAAACATTTTACGCGTATAAAAATTTTTATAGCTTTGCCAAATACCCGGCGAGCGTGTTTAGCAAAAAGAAAAAAAGAAATATAAAAAAAAAAAAAGTGAAAAAGGTACACGACGAAATGGTATACGGTGAATTGGAGAGATGGGACGGAACGTGGAATTAAGTCATCTGAATAAACAAAATGCAACCAGCTAATTCGAAAATTTTTATTCAAATCCGAATCCGAGATGACGATGGCGCACCATTTACCGGGGGAGGGGGGCGGCGGCTTTTTACTACTTTTTCTTTCGACTTTATATTTAAATTCAACTCGTGTCGATACAAGCCGCCGCTAAAAGTGAAGATCTTTGTTGTTGTTTTTTTCCTGTTCGCTCTTTAAGATTACTCTTTTCTTCGTCCGGGTAACCTTTTGTGTGTTATATTTGACCCTCATCATTTAAATACCCATTTTAAAACTCCGTGAACCGTTTAAGATCCGTTTTATGCTTGGCTTTCAATGACAAAATGATCGAGGTTAGACGTTGAAATGTGGTAAACATAGTAATTGCATACTTTATGCGAATACCGACCGAGCTCCTCCGACATCATGACGAATGTTTTTTGCGTCTTATTTCCTTGCTTTTGTTGGTGTTTTTTTTTTCCTCTTCTATTTTCTTCGTCCTTTATTTTTCTTAGGTAGGTACACCCTTCGTTATAACTATTCGTTTTGAATACGAATTGTCGTCGTAATGCCTTATTATAAAATATGTATTAAACGAGGGTGTCGTGTAGACATGAATAGGACAACGATGCGACGTAATGTGTGTGTATTTGTAAGAAACGACGATTCGTCGAAATTACCCAATGCCTCGATTCGAGTATTACACCAATGTTCGTGTTTGTATGGCTGACTTGTAAACTGAAATTTGAATTGGTTTGGGCCCAGTCTATTTGAATTTATGAAATGAATCAAATAATTATTCAAGCACGTGTTAAAAATTTAGGGTTTACGATTGGTGTTCGAATTACTTTATTGTTTTGAAATCGGACTATTCTATGATGATAATTTATTGATCTTATTTTAAATGGAAATTTTCGAGTGTTGAAATAGGTATCTGAAATTTGTGAAATGTTTGTGAAGAGGGGCTGAAAAGTCGAGCCCTCTAAAAGGCACATTTAGGGCTTTTAAATGCTATCCCCAATAGAGAAAGAAAAACACGAAACCATGGATGACACAACAGATACTGGATCTGATGGAAGAGAGAAAGAACCTAACCTGATCCAGCAGTGAATGTATAGAGCTGAATAAAAACATTCAAGAAATGTGTAAAATGGCCAAGAGCAACTCATATGATGAAAAATGCCAAGAAATTGAAGAACTTGAACCCAAGGCATAATGACAAAGAAATGCATACCAAAGTGAAGCAAATGATGGCCGCTCACAAGAAAAGGAGATGTATGCGAGAAAAAGATGGAAAATATTGCGTGAACAATAGAGAAGACCTCATTCCAGTAGGCTTGATTAAACATCCAACTCTTGCGTGTGAAAAGGAGCTATGAAAATAATCAACGAAGTGTACGACGAAGGCACACTACCAGAAAAAAAAAAAACAATTCGTAGAAATGCTCTAAATACAGAACCATGGTCAAAATGAGCGACGCCCTCAAGTTGCTGCTATCAGTCATAACAAAGACCTGCGAATAATCAAAAACCTGTACTGGCACCAAAGCGTCAACATGAAGATCGGAAAAGAGTATTCGAAGCATAGATGTGGTATAAGGAGTGGAGTGTAACAAGGCTACCCACTTTCACCAAGGCTGTTCAACATTAATGTCGAAGAGATCATGAAAGAAGTTTACAATCGTGCGAATTGAGGATAGAAAGGGTTAAATGGGGCTAAAAAGTCTAAACGCTCAAAAGACACATCTAGAGTCGTTACTGACTGTACATACCTGATTTCAACTTCCTAGCCCAATTTGGAGGGTAGTTATGCCAGGAACAAACATTAGAAATTAGAAAAAACGACAGTTAACCACAAATTTAGAACTGTAAGGGGTGCAATGGGGCTGAAAAGTTGAGACCCCCAAAAGGTACATCTAGGATTCCTACTGAATATACATACCTAATTTCAAGTTCCTAGATCAATTGGAGGGGAATTATGCGAGGAACAAACTCAAAAAATAAGAAAAAACTACCAAAAAACCACATATTTGGGACTGTGAGGAGGTGAAATGAGATTGAGAAGTCAATACCTTCAAAAGAAACATCTAGAATCCCTACTAAATGTACATACCAAATTTCAGCTTCCTATTTCCATTTGAAGGAGAATTATGCGAGCAACAAACTCAAAAAATGAGAAAAATCAGAAAACCTGGCCAAAAAACCACATTTCCAAGGCTTTGAGGGGGTGCAATGAAGCCGAAAAGTCGGAACCCCCATGAGGCATGTGTAGGGCCCCTACTGAATGTACATATCAAATTTCAACTTCCTTTGATGGGGAGGTAGGGAAGAAACAGCTCTTTTTCAAGGTCAAACTAGGGAAAAATCCATGCCTCCCTGGAATGGATGTAGATCATCCAATTTTAGATGATTAACCGCAGTGTTTTCAACTTCATCCCTCGTAGATGATTTTTCAGTGATGCTTATAGAATGGTTCTTTCTTGTATTTTTAATAACTTTTTGGGTGTCAGTAGAAATTTGTTATGCAGTAAATTCTCTACGAATAGGCCGAGTGCACTTACCTTCGCCCATTTAAAATCATGTTTAATGAATTTATTGTTACTCATTAATTTTTAATTTATTCTAAACCAGAACATTTTCGCCTATCATGACGATCATTCTACTTAGCCAGTAGTACACGTGTTAATAAAATTGCATACTCGGTTCGCCGTAAAAACACGTTTCATTAGATTTTCAGAATTTCGTAGAAATTACTCGCACACATATTTATTCGAAATAAGCTGAGAAAAAATTGCTTAATCAATTCGATGCGCGAAGTCCGTATGGAAGGTGGAGGGGAGGGGGGGGGTGACCTTAAAAATTTCAATCTTCGAATGTTTGCGCAAAAATAGCACGAAGTATAGATTTTTTTCTCGAAATCCGTTGAACATCCTGATCGATTTGAACTTCGCCTCCGAAGTGAAGCGAGGCGTCTTTTTTATTCTGAATCTGAATACGGGTATCTAGTTTCCCAAGTCCAACTTCTAAATCCTGTTATTTGGTTTCTGCCTCCGGAATGACTCCAATTCCTTGGCTTAATTTTTGAGCTAATCAGTGGAGAATGAAAGAGTAGAGAAATTTAAATTTTTAGATTTTTTTGTACATATGCCAAATTAACTTCCTCGGTTTAATTGAGAAGGCGGATGGGGAGAGAGGGGAGAAGTCATGCGAGGAGCCAATCCGAAAAACGGAAAAAACAGCACTTTCTCGAGACTGTAAGGAGGTGCAGTGGGGCTGAAAAGTCAAAACCTCCGAAAGATCCTAGATGTGTCTTTCAGAGGTTTCAACTTCGAGGCCTGTTGGAGCCTATTTCGGTTAAAAGTGGGAGCAGTGGGACGAAAAAACCCAAACTTTCAAAATTCAAACCCAAGGAGCCTACTGAACTGGCATGCTAAATTTCAATCTCTCAGGTGAATTTGTTGGGGATGGAGAGTTGTACGAGAAACTGATTTTTTTCAACATAGGGGTCCTAGGTGCCTTACGGGTGGAGAGGGGGAGGTGTTTAGACTTTCCAGCCTTATGGCATCCTTTCACTGCACCAAAAATGTGGTTTTTTGTCAGTTTTTCTCATTTTTTGAATTTGTTCCTCGCATATCTCGCTCTCAACCCCCCCCTCTCGCCGGCCCTCTCATTGGGCTAGAAGGCACATATACGGCCCCTGCTAAATGTACATACCTAACTTCCAGTTGCTTGCTCACATTCGAAGTACCCCAAGTGCTACATGCCAAATGAAAAAAAATTTTTACAGCTGTGTACAGCATTCAAAATTACACCCAGAACTACAATTTCAGCCCCTAAGATCCATTTTGAGGAGGAGGGGTGGAATACCAAAATATTGACGAATAACATTGCGAAATTAATGAAAAAGGGAAATACCTCGAGTTCATATCGCGCTTAGGAGCTAATTTTTTTCACCAATTACCACCCTCGATATGGGCTACCCAGGGGTGAGGTAGTCAACCGGATCCACATGGAACACCTCGGGGGTGTATTTTTGACCATCACTTTTTCTATTTTTTTAGTTACATTTTAGATGACCAATAATACACCCCCGAAAAAATTAGCCCCTATGCTTAGTATGAACTTGAGTTTTTTCACTTTTTTTATTTTTCTCCGTGCATTTTGGATGACTAAAAATACACCCTTGAAGTGTTACACGCGGATCCGTGCGACCATCCCACCCCCCATCCTCCCCACCCATATCGAGGGTGGTATGTGATAAAAAAAATTAGCCACCAAGTGCGGTATGAACTCGAGTTATTTCAGTTTTCATTTGGTATTTAACCCCCCCCCCCAACTCCCCCATCCACGCATGGATTTTACAGGCTGAAATTTCGGCTGTGGGAATAATTTTGAATGCTGTACTCAGCTGTAAAAAATTTTTTTCATTTGACATGTAACACTTGGGGTACTAACCCTTGTCAGTTTGAAGAGGAGTTATACGAGGAACGAATTCAAGAAACGAGAAAAACCGACCAAAAATCACATTTTTGGCGCATATGAGAAGTGCAGTGGAGCTGAAAAGTCAGGACCCCCAAAAGGCATATCTAGGACTCCTACTTAATGCACGTGCCAAATTTCAGCTTCCTAACTCTCTTTGTTCGGAACATAGGGGAGGAGAAGCCCTTTTTCAAGGTCAAAAAGGGGAAAAACCCTCATATCTCCCCACCTAATCGACCTGGGAAGTTTATTTTTGGATATGTTATACAACTTCGGTTTCGTTATCGTTTGACTCAGAAAGGAACAATTTTTGTGTTTTTGGCCCCTCAGCATTCCTTCGCCCAAAATGGTTCAAGGTCATCCCTACTCATGTATCGATCAATCGATCAATCAATCAATAAGCTTTATTTTTACAAGTGTACGTATCTACTTAAATATAATACACTCGTGGCCCTAGAAACGGGCAAAAGCCTCCCCCAGCCTCCTCCATTCGTTCCAGTCCTGGGCAATCCACTGGATGGCACTGTATCCCAGCAATCTACCGAAGCAGTCCCTCCATCTAGCCCTCTGTTTACCTTGCCTTCTCTTCCCTGTGTTGAACCAAAAAGTTGTACCAAAATATATCTAATACATCGCCAAACTAAGTCGATTGACCGAATTGGAGCGATTTTGTTCTCTTATAGAGCAGAGTTAATGATTTTTAGGTTGTGGGAAAAAAATGAAAATAAATATCTGACATGGCCAAACATTTTCTTAACGGCCTTCTAGGACACAAAAACGGATTTTATTGGTCTCCCCCCTCTCCAATCGCCGTTGGTTGATAGACTGTGATAGTCTGGTTTTTATTGACAATATGACATAGAAAATCAGGCTAGTTAATTCATACCCGTGATATGTGTATGATTCGGTATTTTTCTCAAATAGGTATAAATCTGCGTGAGTGATTTGTATTAAATCTACATACGTATTTACTTGGATTTTTCATTGATTTCAGGATGCGTCCACGAATGCAACACTTGGCTACCGGTGAGTGGAAAATTAAGTATTTATATTACCTATTATTTTATACGTATTCATATGCACGCTTAACACACATTAAAAGAAACAGCTGATCAGGTAGATATTAAAATTTTGAAGTATTTTATGTTGCACGCAAAATTTGCCCATCTTGATTTTTTGAATAGGCTCGCAAAATTCTAACGAATGCTATCCAGTTATTAATGATGATAGGTAAAATGTGTGTATGACAAAATTTGTTGGAAAAATTTTTGTCTACAAGGTTCGTTTTCTGAATTAGTAACCAGATCAAAATTCTGAAATTGCTCATTCGTTAAATTTTTAGATGCCTGTGCAATGATACTTATGGAGAAAAGGGAGAGTTAGAATATCATAGTTGAACTCGTATCTGCCCATACTACACATCTATGTTAATGCCGATACCATACCTTAACTCCATGACGAATGTAGCAGGCTAAAAAGTCTTAATGGTATCTACTATAGTGAGTAATTTTTTTTTTTTTTGGGAAATTTGCAAACAGTGGGGTCACAATACTTGCGAAATATCCTCAAAAGAATGTTTCCATTCAAATTCTTTTCCAATTTCATTCCAATTCCATTTTTTCATTCCAATTCTAATTCTATTCTATTCCATTCCATTTAAATTTCATTCCAATTTCACTCCAATCTCATTCTAA
>FIZR01020522.1:0-12607 GCA_900060175.1 Ferrisia virgata | reverse complement strand
GGCGCATTTTGAAAGTCCCACAATTTTGTTCTGAAGGTAGTGGTGTGTGTTCACGTTGGTATACGTCACAGTTACGTCGTTGATGATTTAGGCGATGGTGTCGCTCTCAATGGAATTTTTCGAATTAATTCCATCATTTCATTGTACAAGTGCACCAACTTGGTATTCACAAATTTCGCCGGTTTATCACTTTGAGTAATATGAATATTGGTTTATCAGTTTTCCATTTTTTATAAAAAAATCTTCATTCTTCTAAATAATTATTTTTTTACTAAAATTAATTCGAAAAATAGTTATTATTTTGATTAAGCATAGTCTATAATCATTGTTTTAAATGCTTTCACCCTTATTGATTATCAATTCGGAAGTTACTTCGAAAGAATTGTAGAGGTAACAAATTAATTGTACTAAAATTTATGCCTTTGATTAATGAATCATGCCTCAACATATAAATTCATTCCTATTGTACTTCATTCCTTAATAGTATGTATGTATTTTAGCCGTAAAAAAACAGTATGATTTCAAGAACCTTGTGGAAACTAAGTCATCCGACAAATGCTAGATGTTTCTCCGTTAGTGCGTTGCTCAATAAAAAGAAGTCAGGTAAATATTTTCCCACAAGAAATCAATCACTCCCGTTAACTTATGAAATGGCTCACCCTCCTGAAGACATAGGTCATTCAAAATCATGGAATTCTTGGAATACTGGTGAGTATTACAATGCTATATTATGCAACAAATGATTGGTTTCCTCGTTTCAAATGAATGATATTTCATCTTTTGTTCATTACAGCTGCGCTCTTTGAAGGGTTAAGATTGCCTGAAACGACAGTAGAAGATGAATTTATCAGAAAATTCTTACGAGGAACGTGGCATAATTTATTTGTTTCCGAAATAATAATCAAACGACAGCATAATATTATTCGAATAGCTGGTATCGTTTACCAAGGAATAACTCAACGTAAAATGTATTTTTTAATCGGCTATTCAGAAGAATTGCTTGGTTATTGGTTACAATGTCCTGTGAAACTTGAACTTCAAACCGTTAACGATAGAAAAGCGGTCATCTATAAATATATATAAAATTTTCGTTTGTTTTATTTTGTAATACATGTTAGTTTCGTTTTGTTGACTTGAAATTTATTTTTCAATATTGTCATCTTTACACTATATTTCTTGTATCGATGATGTATTATTACTTTTCGCTTGTGAGTAGGTATTATAATTTCTTTTACTCTCGAGATTAGGCTACTTTAGTTTCGGTATCTTGACGGGTTGAAATTACTAAGCAATAATTTAATTCGTTTCAATCGTACTGAAAACTCACGCGTGATTTCTTCATACCATATTCAACTTCTTAACATTTAGTTTGAAATTTTACACAATGAGTTTCCCAATTTCGCTTCAAAAATTACGATCTTCTTTTTTAGACAAAATTCCAGTGCCTTACTCGAGTAATGAAATCTGCGCAGAATCTTCTAAGATCTCAGTTCCGATGTGTGGCTCTTCTGCTAACTTCGAGGAATTGAAGTACGAGCCATCTGAATCAAATGATGCCAGCTACTTCGCCAACTCTTCATTTACGAAAACACAACGCTCCAGAGGAAGTAAACTAGCTATGGGAATGTCTCATTCTAAATCCTTAATCGATATATCGAGACAACGTGAGTATCCGTCACCAGCTCCCAGTGTATCTTCCAGAGGAGATAGCTGTTACGATTTTACTCAATTCAAATCCACCTATACAAGTAATCTGCGGTGTAAATTAGCTCGGAATGAAGCAATTCCATCGCATTATTATAGCGAACATATGGAACGATATGGTAAACCACCGTTTGTTTGGGGTGTACGAAAATCTTCAGATTACGACGACGACGTTAGATCTAGAAGAGCAAGTAGTAAATTTGAATTTAGTTATTGAGACGAAGAAAAATTATTGTTGATGTTTTGTATTTCATAGAAAATAGTACATTTAAATTATAAGGAATAAACGTGAATACATGTTGAAATATTCTTTTGAAGATTTATTTATGGTACTATTTTTAATCATTTCTTCAAGAAAGACAAAAATCTCGATACAGAAGAAACGAGAATTCCACGAAGCCACATCAAAAGAGTATTCATTATTTATCTTTTTCAAATGAAATTATTGATGCAAGAAACGTGATATTACACATAATTTTTAAGCGTCCATACGTTTATTTTCCGCAATAGTATACATATCTTTTTTAGTAACATAATTGGGAACAAACTGAGGTAACCATTCCGTATTTATAATGGTAACATTTTTCATGTACAAATCATTACTTTCTATCAATTCCGAGAATAATACGCAGTATGGTAACGTCCTGTGTAAAGCCGATGACGGGTGAATGACAGCTCGTTGTTTTGAAACCAACTAAAATTGAAAAATTACGTTTGAAATATACAACATGATAAATTCTATAAAAAAAGTATACTACGATGACATACTGTAAGGTAGGTTTTATCACTTTGAAGCACAGCAACATTCTTGAATAAACCAGTAATTAAACATTTTCGCACGGAATCCAGATCGTTGCCACAAGACGTGATTTGAAAATTAAAAGAATTACAATAAGTCGAAAGTTGTTTTTTGACGTCACGAGCGAAATCCAACGACCGATAATTTAAATAGTTTTCTTTACACCATTCCTGAAAATGAACGAAATGAATTACACAAAGATACGAGTATGAAATCGGAAAATTCATGAGAGGAAAGTTCGACACTAACTTTTTTACATTTTGTCGTGTTAAAAGCTTTGTAGATATTGAAAAAAGTGATATGATCACCCATAGAAGAATAGAATTTTTTTCTAGTTTCAAATACATTTTCATTTGACGAGCTTACGAAAATATTGTCAGTTGAAAGCATCGCTATGATGTCCAATATTTCATCTCTAAGAATACAGAGAAAAGAAAAAAAAATTTAATTCAAATTATCAGTAAGCTATGCCAGAAGAGCGAACTTACAAGCAATTAAATTCGGCAGCACTTAATAAAATTTTAGAATATTTAGGATCAAGTGGAAGCAACGCCATTTTTTCGCCGCAAGTGGTCAATCGAGTATTTTCTTGTTTTGAAATTGCTCCTAAATCATGAAGATCTTTCACCGCTTCCACGATACACTAAGAAGAAAATTTCTCATGTATTCTTATTTCGCGTTCACAAAAAAAGCTTTCAACAACAAATACTTACAGCTTCATCGGGTTTATCGATAAAATCAAATGTTCTAGGATTTTTACCAATTGCTAATAAATTAAGAGTGACTGCGGATAAATTGCAACGACGAATTTCCGGGATAACGCTTTTGCTAAGTTTTTCATATTGCTGCAAAATTTACGCAAAGTTACAAATATTTTTATGGCAAAACCGATTGAACATCAATGAAAGTGATTCTAACTTCGGAAGAAAATGCTCGGAAACAAACACCATTTGATTCCCTACCCGCTCGACCAGATCTTTGTAACGCTTGCTCGTGAGAAATGGAAACCACTTTTAAAATATCTACGCCGGTAACAGGATTATGAAATCTGTGCAACAGTGTCAACTTTTATCATACTGAAATTCTTGGCGAAACAGATGAAAACTTCAAACCTGGACTACTTACTTCATTTTAACTTTGCCGCTATCGATAACGTATTTAATTCCAGGTATAGTGACTGATGTTTCAGCTATATTCGTGCTAACGATTATTTTTCTCGTTCCTTTGGCCGAAGGTTGAAATACTTCTGTGTGATTTTTGGCCTCCGAAGATGCATACAAGGGATAAACATTAATAGGAGGTCCGGTACATTCTGGGTTCTGCAAAAAGAAAAAAATCAAAATGAAATATTTAACTCGAGTTTTATGGAATATGCAAAACGAACCAACATACTTTGGAAATCAATACGATATCTCTAACCATTTTTTCAATCTCTTCTTGACCAGTTAGAAATACTAAAATATCTTCACTTGAAAGAAAAACGCAAATCAATAAAAGTTGACGGTAAAATTGTAAAATAGGGAAATGTAGTTACTTGGGAGGTGCTTCGTTGTGAATATTGAACACCGACGTTAAACACGTAAAATAGTAATCATCGACATCTTCCCGAGTGAAATATATTTCCACTTGATAATTTCTACCTTCGATATGTAGCACCGGAGCGTTATCAAAATATGAATGAAAATGATCCACATTTAAAGCTGCAGACATTATTACAATCTGGAAAAAATTGGTTTCATCAGTTGAATGTCTTCGCATCGAACTTAATCATTCTAAATAACATACTTTAAGAGGCTTAAGGTGTTTCTGCTTTCGACTTTTTTGAGCAAATTTAACAATTCCAAAAAGGATATCGGTGGTAACGGTTCTTTCGTGAGCTTCATCCAAAACAACAATGGTATAATTCATGAGTAATTCATCTACAAATGAAGAAAGACAATCACCAGGTGACTCTTCATCATCTAAAATTACGAAATATTATTTCAAACCAACCATTAATTGCTTCACGTAGCAGTGTACCGTCTGTGGCATAAGTCAAAATAGTCCTAGGTCCGGTGTTATTCTGAAATCGTATTTTAAAACCAACTCGCTGACCACATGGCTCTCCAATTTCTTGGGCGACTCGATTAGCAATTGAAATGGCGGCGATTCTTCTCGGCTACAACGACAATGATTTGTTACTGCTTGCTTGAAATAAAGAGCACGGATATCTTAGACTTACTTGGGTCACAATAACACCACCTCCATTGTTGAGATTACTTTCTAGTACGTATTGAGGAAGCTGCGTAGTTTTGCCACAACCAGTTTCACCTAATATGATAACTGTATCATGTTCTCGCAGTTTTTGAACAAGGCTATTACATTAAGAAAGGTTTCAGATGCAGAATTTTTTTTTTTTATTTAGTTTAGAAAAGTGAAGCAGTACCTCTTTCTGACAGCGTATATGGGTAATCGATGTTTTTTATCATAAATTATGCAACGGCGTGCAGATTGTAAGTTTTTATCCGTCTCCTTTGAACCAGAAGAGACTTCACCGGATGTATTTTCGTTCATAACTTTATGAGGCATTAAAACGATATTTATTTTAATCGCTTCGTTTAAAAGAAAAAACAGGGATCCTGTTCGATTAAACCGTAATGTTTTCTAATTGAAATGAAAAATGAATTCATTTTTCGTGAAAAGTAATGATAAATAAAATTAAATACATATTCTTTACAATCATTATCAATTTTATTCAAAATTGCACGTGGAATTGTTTTCATGTTTAGAATAATTATTTCAGTTACGTTAAATATTATGTTTATAACGCTCCAAATGACGATCTTACCAACTAACAAGTAAAAAAATTAATTGATAAGTATTGCCGTTCGAAGCGCTAGTAAAAATCAAAAAATCTATCCAGTGGAGCGCTAATGAAGTAATTAAAAATAATATAGAAGTAGCGCCTTTAACGTTCAAAATTTCAAATATACAACAACGCACTGTTCGTTAAATTTTTAGGCCGTTCATTTTTACCAAACGTTTTAAATTTTCCAAGGATCTCAGTTCGCAATTTTATCGTATTTGTTTTCCGAAATTTATAATTCTGTGAATGTGTGTTGTGTATACGTCGTTAAAATTTTATCGATTATTTTAAATACTTCGCCATTGTGGTAACGTTAATATAATTTCCGTCAGTTTCATTGTGTTGGATACCACATACTCGCTACATTATCCTCAACTTTGATAATCCTAGTTTTAGAATGTACGCTCTTGATTTAAGTAAGTAATCCTCGAGTTGACCTTATAACGTTCATAAATATTTATTTTGAAATCTGGGATCGTTTATTCGTTGTTTATGCCGTTATTATATTTCAAAATCATTTCAATTTATTTCACTAATACATTGCACCTGCTGTCTGATATCTTTAGTTACACAGTTGACAATGTATACAGAATGCAACTTGCCATCTGCATTGAAACCAACATATTTTATAAAATATCGCTTGCTAGTAATCAAAAATTCAATTTCTACCTTAAATTCGGATTTAATTCAGACCAACAACTTACTTAGCTCCAGTTATTAGGTTGAAGTTCATTATAATAAGAGAAAGTTGCTAATTATACGTGGATTAATATTACGATTACGAACGACATATTTTTTCTTGCATGACGTTTATCATTCAAGACATGTGTTCATAACTGGACTGACGTTCATTTCAGTTATCGCGTAGTAAATATTAATACGATAACGATGCCTGGGCCCGAATTTGCATCCATACAAGAGGAGGTCAATTATTGGAGAAACAGATGCGAAGAAACGGAGCGAGATTTCGAAGAATTTCAACAGAACTCGCTTATGTTGGAAAAAGAATTAGAAACTTCGTTGGAACAAGCGGAAAAAGCTAATCGCGATTTAAAAACTAGAAATAACCATTTAGTATTAGAAAATGAAACGCTCAAGGTTAGTTCTTCATTCCGTAATGTTAGTTTTATGTGCAGTGTTGCGATTTTTACGTAATAATATCGAACTTTCATAAATTTCAGAAAAATTTTTATCAAGAACGTGAAGAACTCGCTAAACAAATCGCTGAATTACAAGAAGAAAGTAAACGATGTCATACACGAGAAGAAGAATATGTAAAATATATACGTACATTAGAACAGAAAAACGACGATTTAGAACGATCCCAAAGGTATGTAAATCATTATTCACCATCGTCTTGTTAGTATACGTCGAAATTTAAACCTAAATCTTTCTTCTTTCATCGCTTAGAGTAACATACGAATCATTAGCGGAATTCGAATTAAAACTGAATTCGGCCATCGAACGGAACGTTCTATTAGAATCGGAACTAGATGAAAAAGAGAATTTAAAAGCTACAGTGCAGCGGTTGAAAG
This sequence comes from Ferrisia virgata, assembly GCA_900060175.1. Taxonomy (NCBI): domain Eukaryota; kingdom Metazoa; phylum Arthropoda; class Insecta; order Hemiptera; family Pseudococcidae; genus Ferrisia; species Ferrisia virgata. The sequence continues at coordinate 5,724 of FIZR01020522.1, read as the reverse complement.
ATGAAACTCGAGGTATGCAAATTTCATTGAGCTAAAGCCAAAATTTTAGTATCACCATTCGACTCGTTACTTCATTCCGTTTGATAGATTTAAGACAAGAGATCCAAGTACGAGAAAAGGAAATCCGTCCGGATAACGATAAAGCCACAGCAACTCGAAGATGTAGTAGTTTTCGTGTATCAAGTTCTACTCCTCCTACGAATGATATTCCAAACAAGAGAACGCCTCTGAGTAGTGACCCGTCTAAACCTCATACTCATATCAAAGGTAAGCGAACTAAACGCCTGGCACTTAATTGCTTATCCGGAGCACATAAGAAGTAATCTGTAAATGCATGAATATGCCATAGTAATTTTGCATGTGCCACTTCAATTTTCCTATCTTCTTCCTTTATATTTTAATTAATTTCGTTATTCGTTTATTATTTAGTTTGTTTTTCCTGAACTGCTTAAGCTGTTCCGTAATTTTAGTATTATCCTTGTTTCCTTGAGTATTTTTTTGGCTTCGTTGTTTTAAACTAATGTATCACCTATTCATAAATATAGCGTTTTTCGGTTTAAGTTTTTCTTTTTCTCCTTTAGTAATTATGATTTCGCTGTATTACGAGTAGTTAGTACGTTATGTAGGTGAATGTGTTAGTAGTCCGTTGAGTTAGTGCTGAGGTCTGGCCCCTGTCAGTATTAAATATTGTTTAATATCGACTTCGATAGTTTTCTGACGGATACTGTTACAAATGACTAATTTATTCTTGGGAAAGTCTAGTATTACACCATAACATTAATCACAACTAACTACGCTTTTTAAATTACTCGACTAATCGCCGAACTTGCGCTAATAACAGTAGAATATTTGTAACATTAATTCTTCTGTTGGAAAAATAAAATTTAGACTTCCATGTAGGGAATCGATTCATAGATACTTTACTGTTTCGTCTTCAAAATTACCATCGATGAATTTTATTAATCAACATGGTAGATTGTGTTGAAATTATGCATTATAAATAACGCTAACAATGACGTCAAGTCAGACGTGTGATGTTATTCTGTTTCATTTCAATGCTATAGCGTAGTGAATAGGTACCGAACGAAATCATTGGTAAAAACCAAAACCAAAATCTAACTAGACTAAACTAATCGTTCTAGATGAATCAGTCGTAGTTTTTTTTATTATTATTATTATTATTATTACAAGCTGAGTAATAGCTGATAGAGTAAATTCGATACGAATGTGGTTTAACAAAATGTAATCTGTATGTTTTAAATATAACAGGTCTTGCTACTTATAACGATTCTGGATTATGTATTACTTGTTGTAAGTATTTTGAGTGATTTTTGTAAAAATATTCGCAGATATGGTATCTTATCTACTCGTAATACTCGCTCTAGGTATATACAGTGTATCCTCAACGATATTATTTTTAATAAATGAAAATGAAGAAATTAGTTTCCATGGACGGAGTAGATAGTTCTATAATTTCCCGCGAGAGTGCTCAATACAAAAATCACCCAAAATTTTTTCACAGAAATTTGAGTAACGAAATTAAATGAAGATTCAATGAATTTCAAATTTTTGAAATTCGTTCTGTATTGGCTCATTCCGTGTCAAAACGACCCAAAAAGTGACTTTGGTCTTTCAATTTCACTCATAATCGTCTCGTTGGTATAGTGAAAAAATTACCGTCATTTTGATATCAACTTTTCCATGGATTGTGTGGGAGGAGGGGAGGGGTGATCATTACAATTTCGGAACGATTGCAATTTTTTGTCAACCAGTTCAACTTTGAAGGCTCGTATTTCGAGATTAGTAATTTTACCCAAGTTTTTGTTGTAGGTGAGTGAGTTTTATGAGATTGTAATAATGATATAGCTTTGTTATACACTTTGGCTACAGAAGAATCACCAAATTTTTGAGTTCTAATTTGACATACATAAATGCCTTTAGAATTATCATCTTTCTCAATTTTTAACAATGAAATAACCTCAATCTTTTTTCTTGTAGGACAGTTCAGATATTCAAAATTATCAATATTGAACGTATTATTGTTTTTCAACCATTCTAGTCGATATATAAATTCTTGTTCAGAAAATGTCACATTACAAAACGATAAAATTTCATCTTCACAAATCCTGTGCTCTGTTCTCATGAATAAATCATATTTTTGACAAATTTTCATCAAGTTATGAAGCAAAAATTAGTAATGAAATAGCAGCGTCAACAGAATATGAAATGTATTACATTGGATGCGTATAGAAAAATCATCTGTTACAGGTAAAACATTTACTTGGGATATACCTTCTTCATATTTTAAACCAAGATATTATTGGTTTTCAAAAGAATAGAAATGACAAAATTACTATAGATAATGGTCTGTTTGATCTATGTAATCTTGAAAATATTCAAGTTCACCTCAATAATAACATATATTATCCCAACAATACATTGAATATTTCTTACTCGAAGAATAAATGTGGTAGAATTTATCAGATGTTTAAAAATTTAAAATATTCATATTATGGTAAAAATGGAAAACCATTAGTTGATTACAATGATTATGTTAGCAAATATCCTTTGTCATTGGAAAAGTAAATTTATATATGTCCTTCTTCGTTATGATTTTGACTCCTATGATATAAACTTATCTCATTTTCTTCTTATTGGTAAATATTGATTGATTTATTTAAAAAATTTTCATATTTTTCTATATTCCGTTTTTAGATCTTCATATTTTGTAATATTATAATTTGAAATTCTTATCAGAATGTTTTTCAACTGGATTTAAAATACTTTTTAATACATATTAAAAACATCTTAAATCTTCTTTTTTTTACACATTTAAATTTATTAGTTGTTACATTCTTCGCATTGATGCAACTTTTTTTTGAGTTAATAAAACTTAGTAATTAAGTCCAGTTTCCCCTTTGCAAAGGATTATTTTGATCAGAAAGAACATCTACTCAAATAACTTTGTCAAATCCATATCTTGTATTTTTAGCATTATAGCTGTTGTAGTTTCTTAGAACTTCATTTTTCGCTGATGTCAAAGCACTTTTGATTGCATTTGAATGATCTATAACATTTCTCATTGATCGAAAATGTTTTCTGCGATATCTTTTTCTATCATTCTAGATAAAACACTCAAATGAGCTATAATATTTACCTACCACTACTTTTTTATACTTGATTTGTTTAGATGTAGGTAAATGTTGAATTTAATGTGAAAGTGGATCCATTAGAGTTTCATAAATCGATCTCGTATAATCAATAGGTCATTAGATGAAATAGTATTTTCAAAATCAAATTCTTTTATGTCAACAAAAAAATCATTGTACACTTCCATTATGTAGGGAAAAAATTTTTTAATAGAAGTTAAATTTATAATTCAAACTGGCGGAGATACCATCTCCGCGAATATTATATGTTTATCAAAGAGAAATAAGTAATTACACACTGCACCATGTTTACACATGGCAGAATGAACAGTTCTGCGAGTATTGATTAGAAGTTACATAATTTTTATTATTCATTTCGCATGTTCAAGGTTCAAATGCTCATGTAAGAGCAGTTTTAGATGGAAATATTAGCGCTGAATCTTTGTTGAATTTTTTTGAGTTAAGAAAGTAAAAAGTGTCGATTTTTTAGGTGATTCTGACGTTAAACTATCGCTGAGATTTAAAAAAAAAGCTGGGTTATCAAAAATGGTTGAATGAAGTGAAAATATTGGCGTTGAATCTACTGAAAAATGAACATGAATGTCGTTGAAATTGCTTCTTAGTTTTTCCTGGGTAATGAACTCATAAGATTTTTAATCGATTGTTGAAGGGACAAAAATCTAATAAATACGGTTAGGAAACTGAAATTATTTTTATTGGTTATTGAATAGATGAATACAAGATGAATTCGGTTAAAAATCTGAAAAAATAAAATGTGGGTCAGGATCATGTAAAATACATACTACTGACATGAAATGAGCCTGAAGAATTTAAGTAACGAAATTGAATGACAATTTTTTTTGCCGAGAGGAAGACACCAAAATATTTTTAATAAGTTTCAAAATTTTGAAATTTTTTCTGTATACAAAGCAGGAAAATTTTGAAGATGGTTCGCTCCCTAATTTTCAATGAATTCTTGAATTTGAGTAATTTCAACATTGAACTATACGAGGTTAATTTTATTACACAATTTTGTACACTGCTCAAACACCACCTCAGTTTTTTCTATGTTCTTTTTTTTGGGGGGAGAGGGACACACTGTATAATATAATATATATAGTAGTAATGGTCAATTTATGGATATACATTCGAGCCATTTTATAATAAATAAACGCTTGGAAAATATACTTACATTGGGACATTTCTTTAATAAGTTTTAAGGGTTATGGTACACCAAAAGTTGGTTCACATTGAAAGCAAAAAGTGCTTACATAGCGCATTATTCTGTTCATAGGTTTATCTGGTGGACATTCTGTATTGACGACACCAACCCGAGTTTCAGCAATGAACATTGTTGGCGATTTGTTGAGGAAAGTTGGCGTAAGTAGCTCACGAGCTGAATATTTATTTTATTTGTCGCATTAATTCGGTGCATACGGTTTTACTCTCCCAAGTTTAACGGAATGCAGTTTATTGTGTTGTGAATTTTTATTTTACTTTTACCCCCTCTAAAATAATCTGTCATTACTAACAACAAATAATTCGTCGAGAAAGCGATTACGAAGCCTTAGAAGGGTGGGCATGACCAAAATTACCATAGTATTGTTTGATTGTTAAGCGAAAAGGTTATTATCGTTAATGACTTTGGACGATGATGTGTCTTTTTCAGAAAACTCTTCTGATAGCGTTATTGGTGTTTGTGAAACTCGTGCACCAGAAATCACTGTAAAGTGAAACAGCATCCTTTGCAGTATATTCTTTTATTTATTTTTTTTTCATTTTCTTTTTTGTTCTTTAAAAAATAGTCTGGATAAAATTTCTCCATTTATGAGTAAAAGAATAGCTGTTCTTTTTACCAAAGCAATTACAATTTTTACCTTTATAAATGACAAATTGAAGCACTTTGCAATGTATTGTATAGAAAAATGAAAAATAAAGAAAAAAAAACGCTTATGAAAATATATTCAAGCGATATTGCGTGGGATTCACTTTATATTTTTTAAGCTTAAGGTAAATTTAGAAAAAAAAACAAATCAAGGCACTCGAAAATCGTTTATCGTCGGTATACACGATTTTTTAATTGGCAACACTGACTAGCAAGAAAAAAGCTTTGTTAGCTTTCGCTTTTTTTTTACCAACCTTTTTTTTTTTTTTCGCATACATTCAGCATTATGTAGTTGGCCTTATTTCTATAGTTTTTTTTTTTTTTTGATTTTGTTTCATTAAGTTTTAGTTATTGTATACATTTTTTTTTTTTTTTTGCTCTTTTATACGCAATTTTTTGGCTGCGGACTCGCTTACGAAATGGTTTTTAATGGTACACAGCTTGAGAAATGGTTGTGCTCCGAGTGTTCCCGAATCAAGTGCATTTGCCCCACTGCTCGAAAACCATTTCCATTGCCTACTCCTATAACTAAAAGAAAATTCTAATTTTTGCCGATTCGTTTTTGTTTTACGTTTTATGTTTTTTTACTCGTATTATGATTTTACATTCCATGTTTATTTTTTTTTGTTTTTGTTTTTGTTTTTTTTTTTTTTTTTTGAAACTGAGTACTGAATAAAATTTTGTAATTTT
>FIZR01020521.1:0-16101 GCA_900060175.1 Ferrisia virgata | reverse complement strand
TTCCAAATCGATGGGGAGCGATAAGACAAACGAAACGATTGAAAAGAACGATTTTAATGAACTAAGTTAAAAACTAACTTGCGTAAACATGGTCGTGGTATAAAGAAAGCAAAAAGAATACAATCACAAAAATCATACGAAATAACTAAATAAATTTTCAATACCGAAAATACGCCACTGAAATGCATTAAATCTAAATGAAATTACCGCAGTATTTACCATTTTTAGATACCCACATTATAAATGCCTATTTGAGAAATCTGGCCATGAAAAAAAGTCAGGAATTCCGTCAAGAAAGATACTTTCAAGTCAGAAAATCCGCTAGCCGTCAAAAGCCAAAATTATCCGTCAAATGGGAATTAAAAAAGCCAGATATGACGGGAAATCCGTCAAAATGGCAACACTGGCTACAGATATAATTATAATTCATCTGTTCATGCTATTTGTGTAGTAAGCAATAGACATCTTGCTTACAACGAGGTATAACGAACATTATCCCTACTATGATATCTTGTAGAATTGTAGGTACTTGGTGGGAGTTAGTGGGAACAAGAGTGGGAGTGCGCTAAGTGGTGGGAACACGTTTATGTAAGCAGTACCAATAAATGGTTCGACACTATTCTTACAAAAGTTTGATCAACACAACAATCAATTTTTCTATTATTTTTTATACATTCAATGAAATCCTGAACATAATCTTAAAATAAATCATCCTTATTGATTTTGGGATTTCAGCTAATGATATATAATATTTAATTAAATTTGGGCAGAAGTGAAATTGATCCTATAGGCACTGGCGAGTGTTGGTAGGAATGAGAGTGGGAATGCGCTGAGTGTTTGATATAGGTTTGTGTAAGCATTTATTATATTTCCTATGTACTAATAAATGGTTCAACGCTACGCTAAAATTGAGTTAAAATTTGAATAAAAAAATTTTCAATATTATTGCTTACACTTAATTTTACCTCACTTCACACCACTGACTCGCGCCATTTAGATTTAGACTGTTAACTTTTGACAGTCCAAATCTATCAACACTTGTCCATCAATAGTTGATGGTCAATTGTGGACTGTCAAGAATTGACTATCAATAGTGAACCATTAAGGTGTTAGTTTTGTATGATCTGATTTGAAGTATTCATTTTTTGATGTAGATTTCCAAGTTTCAGTCCATTGTTGTGTGATTTTGGTACGGATGATCATTATTAAAGATAAGATTATTTATCTCAATTGTGTCGTTGATCGATATTTTTTTTTGCTAATTGATCAGCGATTTTGTTACCATGTATGCCTGTGTGGGATTGTATCCAGCATAGGCATACCTGCATTTTTTTATTTTTGGTATGATAGTTCATATTTTGAATTTCTTTTCTTAGCATACTTTTTGATAGGTTATTTTGTAGTGCATTGATTGAACTTAAGGAGTCGCTGAAGATGATGAAGTAAGTCACATATATTCTAATAAGAATCCGGTGACTTTAAAACTAAAATTAAAAAAAAATTAACAATCAACTACAACGTCTTGAACATCAAAAAAATGCTAAACTTTTCAAAATTCTCAATGTTATCACTTCCTCGATTCCAGCAGAAGTTCAAATTTCATCTGAAGTGACATAATTTTCAAAAAATTTGCGATTTCTTTTTAACATTAGAAATTTTGAAAATAGCTTAGCATTTTTTTCACAATATTTAAATTATTTTGTCAAACGTAATCCAACTGTTAACCATTCAAATGTTAATAGCGTAGAACAGTTGGTCATCAGCATCCACCAACCTATCAAAATCTGGACAATTCGGATTCTGACTGCACAGATTTCGATAATCCACTGTTAATACTCAACTTCAGATGAGTTAAATGTTGGCAGATCAACTGTCAAATACCCTATTGGATATCATTCAAAGTTAAGGTGAGAATAACTTATTCAGCAAAGAAAAAGCGAAAGGAATTCATCAGTTAGCGTAAAGTAAAACAATTAAAATTTTTCTTGGATATCCTCTTTTTACCATCTCATAAATTAATTGATCTTGATGCGTATGGGATTGAGTCATGGTCTATATTTCATTATTTTGTTAAAAATTCGTTTGCTTGATGCTTGTGACAAATATTAAGTTTAAATTCGTTAATCAAAACCGATAAATATGAAGAGTTGGATGTCCGGTTACAAAATAAAATTTTTAGAGAAATTTCTAAAATTTTTTATGAACTTGCTTACTATTTATTTTCAAAATACCAAGCAAAATAATCCATCCGGACTGTTGGATCTTATCGAACCGCATAAAATGCATCGTTCACCCATATTTCATCCATTGTAAGAGTAGATACGTACATTATTTTTTCTATTTTCAAGAAAAACGTTGCTTTTTACCGTACGTATCGTTTTTTTTTCAACATTTCATTTTCTTCGAGCTTGAATTTATTCGCTGGCATGTCTTTTATATTTGCTTTCTTATTTCTCACAATTACCCCGACAAAAAGAAAGAAAAAAATATTTTCTATATATTTACGAAGCGATGAAAATACAAACGTGAAAAATACATCCATTGTCTCGTGATATTCTTTTAAAACAAACGAAACGAAGTGTTATTTTTGTGACAAAAATGAAAACTAAAATTGAGATTTTTATTAGGCGAATTTATCATTGATAAAGGCTTTCTGCGTATGTGAAACTTTCAATCATTTCAGAGCCGTAGAGATACATAATCTCAGTTCGTTTTAGTTTAAATCGAAAAATACCTACTTTGAAAATGTATCGTCAAAAATATATTTTCATCGATGACGACTATTTTTCTTTACACGATTTTTCAACGTAGACGTAGATACATATACATACTATAAGTATAAAGTAATTTGTTTTTCAAAAATAAAATTCATCGATATAAACTTGGTAAACATCAGAGAATACCTAGTAATGCTTACCTAGCCCATAGCTTATCAAAATATACCTAACATACTTACACTGAACAGTCATTTTTCAGTTTACGTTATTCCGCGAGTATTTTCCATAATTTATATCATTGATGCATAGAACTAAGATATTATAAATAACTAGAGAAAAAATTAAATAAAGAAAATACATACTTTACAATCCTTTGCACGATGAAGCTGTTCAACATTAGATAAAAAGGATAATTTAAAAATCTGATACAAGGAAATATTACCATCAAGAATACTTAAAAGGTCAAGCGGCCAGTCCCTAAAGCTGGAGTACGACAATAGAGGAGATAGAAGGAAGTCGCAAAGTATCTAAGCCATTCACCGAACCATCAAGGACATTTTTTAAAAACCTTCGGCACGAACATTTAGAAAATTTTACGAGAATTTTTCAAAGACTAGAATTATTTAGCTGTCGAAAAAGAATTGAATCGGGAGACAGTATTGAATGACCTGCTGTTTTGAAAATAGCCCATAAAAATCGCCCAATAGAATGTATTTCTCAATGGAATTTCAGGCCATAAAAATCAAATTCGTTCGATTTGTTCGAGTATGGCGTTATTAAAAGTTCAAATAAAAGCAAGAATGATGTGAATGACTTTATACTTCATCATCTTCTAAATAGCAAAAGCGAAAGAAAAGGTTGCCAGGAAATTTAATTACGGTAACTGCTTACAATATTTAAACTTTAATGTAAGCAAATTTCAACTTCAGCTATGATCACTATAAACAATCATCCTACGTGTATCTTTGATGTCTTTCTCACAGAATAACTTATTTAAATATTAGAAAATCTAATGCAACATCCAAAACTTATTCCGTCGTTCGAATTCCAAAGAAGAATTTACGTACCTACCATACGAAGATACAATCTATTATCTAAATGACTTTTTTTTATCAGCAATAGCATCGAAAATACGTACTTGTGTAGAAAAGTATACAGTAGGAATAAGAGAAAAAAGTAGAAGGGTTATCTACACCTCGATTTTGAACACAAAAAAAGTATCTAAATTTGATGCTATTCGTGTGTATGAGCACAATAAGGCTGCGTTTCTACACGTAATAATAAAAGATGATGCAAAAACCTGAGCATAAATGGCAAGGAAGATTTTTGTAAGTATGTGGAAGGTAGGTAGGTAGGTACCTATTACCTACGCTTTTTAGTTTAATATACCAACTTCTACGCAGTACAGCGAAAATATATTGTCATATAGTTATATTGAAAAGTTTTGAATAATAAACAGCTGAAATAGGACGAGAAAATGAGAAGTATTCTGTGCGAAATTTCAGTAGCCCACAAACCAAATCAGATCGAGGATTTGTCAAGAATTCTTAATGAGCTGCTGGTAAGATGTAACCTGATACAGAAAGTGAATATTCAAAGTATGTATAACAGAAAAAAGTTAAACATATAAGTAATTGTAATTTTCCGCTTTTTAATTCATGGTCATTCAGATATATTTTGAATTCAGTAGCATATGTCGTTATAAAGAGAACATACAAGGTTACCACCAAGCCATTGGCTGTGAGCGGGGAGGGGAGGAACTGTAAAGGTATGAAATCGTACTAAAGGTTTCCCTCCAAAAAAATTTTACTGCCATTGATTTAATGGTTGGATATTTTTAATGAAGTGATGAAAAATTCGTAATCTCATGTATCATTCAGAAAAAGTATACATACCGTACTGTGTGAAAAAAACCCTAAGTTTTGATCGATTTCAGTTTTAGTTATCGCAGAAATAGCAAATTTTCAGGCGTTATCATTCGAGAGTAGCTTTTTTTGAACAGCTGAAACAAAAAACTTCAATTCTGGACCTTATTCAACAACACTAAAAAATTGTTTGAAAAAATTGTAACCGAAAATGTACAAAATATTTAGTCAATATGAGATTAGTTCACTGAAGGTTTCTACCATGCCACAGAAAATTTCTTTCAGGCCACTGAAATTTGCTTTAAGGGAATAGGTATTCTACATTTTACAAGTTGATTATTTTCAAAAAAAAAGAAGGAAACTAAAAGCTATTATAGTACGTCTAACAAAAGAAAACGAGGAAAAATAAAGTAGATGGCAATAAACCAATTAGAACACACAGTTTCTTTGGTTCGAGCAATTAGATAAATTTTATCCAGTTTTTACGAATTTTTAAAAATTTTTTTTATCCAATTTTCGATTATTTATAACAATTTTTATCATATTGTAGGTCAGCTTTAACTTGATCTTCAATATTTTTTCAAGATTTTCTATCAATTTTCTGCACCTTTCACTTATTTTAGTTACTTTTTTCATCCAATTTTTAATTATTTTCAACGATTTTTTTTTCATGTTTTAGGTCGATTAATGCCTGATTTTAAACATATATTCGTTATTTTTGACCTATTTTCCGCATTTTTTCACCCATTTAAGTTGATTTTTCACCCAATTTACAGTGAGTTGCAGCTTGTTTTGGCCAATTTTCACACCTTCAACAGCCCTCAAACTGTTTCAATAGCCTCCAGACCCTTTTGATTACCTTCAGATCACTTTCAATAGGCTTCAAACCGACCCCCTTGAAGTATCCTTTAGACCGTTTCAATAACCTTCAGAACCCTTGTGTATTCAGGATTCCTTTAACAAGCCTTCAAACCATCTTCTAATAGCCTCATAACCCATTCCTCCAATAGCCTTCATCCCCTTACAATGTATTCGGACCACTTTCAATGGCCTTCAGACTCCTTCAATGGCCTTCAGACCGCTTTCAATAGCTTTCAGACCCCTTCAATAACCTTCAGAACCTTTGTGTATTCAGGATTCTTTTAACAGCCTTCAAATCATCTCCTAATAGCCTCATACCCCTCAATAGCCTCATAACCCGCCCCTATAATGGCCTTCAGACCCCTTCCAATGTATTCGGATCGCTTCCAATGGCCTTCAGACTCCTTCAATGGCCTTCAGACCGCTTTCAATAGTTTTCAGACCCCTTCAATAACCTTCAGAACTGTTGTGTATTCAGAACGTATTCAACAGCCTACAACTCATCTTCTAACAGCCTTCAAACCCCCTTCCAATATTCAGACCACTTTCAAAAGCCGTCAGACTCCTTTAGTAGCTTTCATACCCCCTTCAAATAGCCTTCAGACCACTTTAATACCCTTCACACCCCTTCAATAGCCTGCATACCCCTCCAATAAATTGCATACCCCCCATGTATACAGACCGCTTTCAAGAGCCTTCACACCCCTTCAATAATCTTCAAAACTCTCAATAGTCTTATCCCCCCCATCAATAGCCTTCAGGCCACTTTAGTACCCTTCAAACCGCCTCAATAGCCTTCAAACCATCTTCTGACTCCTTCAATAGCATTCACACTCCTTCAATAGCCTTCAAAACCCTTCCAATGTATTCATAATCCATTCAATAGCTATTAAACCTCCTTCAAATAGCCTTCAAAGCTTTCCAGTGTATTCAGATATCAACAGATTTTCGAGTTTTTTCATCAACTTTCTGCATTTTTTACGAATTTTTATCAATTTTTTTCGTAATTTTCGATGATTTTTGATTTTTGGTGAATTTTCAGCATGTTTTCGGACTGGATGGGGTATTAGTGAATGGTGGTTCTCGTGCTCAAATTTTTTTTTAACATCTAATAATATATCCGGTGGTTTACTTCAAAAACCGATCACAGAGGCATTTCATCATTTTTGATAGGTCAGTTTTGAGGGGCGGTTGATACCTTGAAGGGCCGCTATTGTTCTGTTCAAAATTTACTTCTCCCATTAAGGGAAAAAAACAAAATTACAATCACGTATTTCTGGAAATGTAATCGTTGAAGTTTAAACATAATTTAAATCTGTAATGATATAAATCAAAATTTTTTGCACAAGTTTGAATACTTTTTCATTTCGATCAAAATCAACGCTACTTATCAAAATGTTTATTCTTTTCTAATATTTCAAACAATTCCCTACCCATTTGTTTTTTTCCAGGCCAAAATAATTTCGAAATGCTGCCTCAATCGTTTTATTATGACTCGTCAGTTTTGGTCTACAAAGAAATTCCACATAGCCGATGAAATTATACCAATTGAAAGTACCATAACGGAAGATAATTTCGATTAAATTTACGCACCAACTTTTGAACTTTCCCACAATTAGAGGTACATTACAAATATATAAGGAGAGACCTTCGATAAAAGCACGATTCGTGGTATGTTGTCGTTAAAGTTGATTTTATAGAATTAGAGTCGACTACAGGCATAGGTAGATGAATAAATTATTCTAGGTCTAAGTATATTGCTCGACCTTTTATAAACATCAAAATCAGAGCTATTGCCATAAAACACGATTAAAAAATCACACCTTTTTTTTTATATACCCATCCTTCATAACTATTTACGCAGGTAGGTAAAGTTTGAAAAAAAAAAGTAATTGATAGCGAAAAAATTGAAAAATGTATTTTTTTCAGTTCATTACAAAACGAAAAAGTGTCATTTTATTAAATGATTGATTGAAAAAAGCATCGAATAAGGCTATTACGCTGCGTTAAAGAATGATTTATACCATAAATAAAATATCCCAACATTTCGAGCACACATTAAATGTTCATTATTTATCAAAGATTGCCGAATCGTTAAATTACGTCTATATACGAATCGAATTTGATTGCTTGCATCTGAAACCGATCGTGTTTTCATTTCTATATTTTTGTTACCTTTAAAAAGTATCGTTGTTGCCCTTTAAACATTGAACGAACATAGTGCGCCCTCCCTTTATGAACAGTTGAAATTTAAATATACCATACCTAATATGTATTTTGCATTGTTCTGATCTTCCATTACAATTCTATTAACGGTGCCAAACAGTATGTCTGAGCTACAAGGAGGCACTAAGTATCTATCTACTTATTCCTTTTAAAAGTAGGAAATAACAACGTGATTGAAATTAGTGCTTTAGATTTATGTAAAAGTGGAGCAAATTGTCTTCGGTCGTTTCTTTTTTCAAATATTGCATGTTGGTATCCCTGAGAAATTCTAGCTCAAAAAAATGAACTACGATGCCCAGTTAAAACAATTATCCTTGTGTGTTCTGTAAGGTTCACAGCACCTATTATTAGATTTACGAACTGCTCTTGTAATCTATTCGTTGCTGTGGAAACACAGGCAAGTTTACACAATGAACCTGTTCTGGGATAACCTTCGTATATTTCAACCCTCACCCATAAGTGTACTAGTGTGTTGATGAAATATGTGTTTATGTTGTTCAATAGCATTTTTCTGTAGATTACGGTTTTGTATTTGTTTTTATACTTTGCTGTGTTTCAAGCTGAGTAATAAATAAGCGTTTGAAGTAAGTATTTTTCCTACACAAATGTGTTACACTACACAAATTTATAAAAAAAAAGGGCAGGTTTGGGCAAGAGAATATCAGCGCACATTTCTTCCTAAGAGTATGTATTTTGACCCACAAGTTTCACTTTTTGCTCCAAGGCGCCCTTGCTTGAAAAAACATTACAAATGTGTCCAAAAATCTTGATTGAACTCACAAAAATTGAAATTTGCAATTTTAGCTCAGAAAATATAATTTTTATTCAGTCAACTTATTTTGATTTCATTGACAAAATATTTACAAAAAAGGTTGTATTTTTAAATTTAGGAATGTTAGAAAAGTTTATAGAGATTAAAAATGGTGATTTATTCTTTCATTTGAGGAAGCAGCCAGACAGATATAACGAATGCAAAAGAAATATTATATTCATATTGTATCAAGATTAATTTTACAAAATTTTAACGACGAAGTCCAGCAAAACAGAGGGTCAATTTCTTGTCAAAGAAAAAGCTCGGCTTGACAAACCCTTCGAAATGCAAGGAATTATTGGGGGAGAAGAAGTATTTGTACCGCTAAAAAGAATCATTCATTGAAAGAAGATTTAGAAGAATTAGAATAAATTATCCAACATCCAAAAATTTTGCAATAAATATTTCCAAAATACATAATTATTGTACATTTCACAGATATTCTACATGACGTCTTTGTCAGCCCCCCCCCCCTCAGACCCCCATTAGTGTTTTAAAGTGAAATAGACTTCAGAAACGTGTTCAGCAGATTCAAAAACATATATTTTGGCACCTCACACAAACTGTTTAAAAATTTCTGTTTGACACCCCCCCCCCCCAGGACTATCTTAGGTTTTTGGTAAAATTACTTTAAAACCCGTGTTTAGAAGGGTTAAAAACGTATTGTGTAATACTTGGCTTATTAATTTGAATTTTTTGTCCTCCCTCCCCCGCGCCTTCCAGGTTTAGAGCCGAAATAACTGCAAAAATGGAATCAGCACCTCGCACAATTTCTGAATTTTGGCCACCTAGAATTTCTCAGGAACCACTGTGCGGCGGGGTCGCAATAATTACGAAATGACTGTTAAATGATGTGGTAAAAATTTCAGCCCCCTTTAAATTTTGTAAACTTGCAAAACTCACTTAAAGTTTAAAAATTTTCATAAAATCGAATAAAAATTGTATTTAAAAATGTTTTTCAAAAATGGAATTATTGTACATATTTGAATTCAAAATTATCATTGTTGGAAAATTATTGCCATTTCGATTTTTAAAAAGTATAATTTTTTACAATTTTTCGCGATTTTTTTGAAAAATTACCAAGGAAATTTTTTTGAAAAATTCTCCCTTCAAATGGATTTAAAATATCAATTTTAGATGATTAAGCTCAATATTTCAATTTTACCCGCAACAGGCGATTTTTCAGGGTCACTCAAAAAAGATCCTACTATGTGTTTTATAGTCTGTTCAATTTAAAAAAGAAGTCGGCCTATCGGTAAACCATGCTCGTTAACCAATCGAATGCCTTAAAAATCAATTTCAAGACATCCTATTAGCCAACGTCATTTATTTATCAATTTCTCAGTCCTTTTTAAATTGAGAAATGACTTGACGAAAAAAATTTCACCACAAGAAACACATTTTATCTATTTTAGACTCTCAAAAGCAATTTTTCGAGTTTTTGCTAAATCACCTATTGAGAGCTTCTGAAAAGGGCAGAATTGGGGAAAGCAGATCTTGAATGAAAGAGGGCAAATTTATTCCATCTATTGCACCAAGAATTTATTGGAAATAAAATTTTTCAATGATGTGAAAAAATTCTTGAACTAACTCGAAACAACTATTCTTTAAGCACCCCTGAGAAACAGGTAATGGTGGGGGATAAAATTGAAATTTTGAATTTAATCATGCAAAATCGATGCACTAAATAGTTTTATACCACCATCCATAGTGAAATTAATTCACATAAGGAATTATTTTGCACTCGATAAATATTTCCAATGTTTGATAGTCTTATGTAAGTAGAAGTACAATAAATGTACAGATTTTACCAGCCCCATATAAAAGCCAAATACTTACCTAAAACATTCAAAAATATACCGTTAAATTTTTTTATGATACGTAGGTTAGGTACATACAATTCGTTTACATCTACCAAAAATATCGTTTTCGAATATGTAAAAAAAATTCCCTCATGACTAATGACTTTATCGAATGGCGGAAAGTATAAATTATAACGGTTTAGTGATATATCACGATTTTTCACGCTTTTCCGCTGAATTGGAAAATCATAAAAGAAGTGAAAATTCGTAACGGAAACGCTTCGCTTACCAGAAAATGCACTCAATTCGGGGGAAAAAAATCCCCAGCTCGCTAGCGAGTTTCGTATCATGGCTTCGAAATGTGAAAACTAACGAGGTTTTCCATTTATGGGTGGAAACCACTTTCGCTCGCGTGATAAGCATCAACGGTAATCTTTGTCAATGAAAAACAACCTTACCACACGTCGAATGGTATTATAATAGGTATCTAGTAGAAATTTTTCGGGGCTTATACGCAGTAAGTATGATGCTTTTTTTATTTATTACAGAATACATGTTGCTGCTTCGCTGGGATGTTGTACTTGTCTTTTTTGGGCAATGCTGATCTGAGTTTTATCAATTAACATATGTGAATTAACATTTTAAAAAATAATTAAGTTCAAAAAAATAGGTACATTCAAACTTTTTTATTTATCGTTGCACTTATCGATACAACGTTCAATGTGAAATATTCATTTTTTCAAATTTTAGAATTTTTATTACACTTAGCTATCACAGCACAATTACCAATGTCCTGCCACAGGATACATTTCAACTCCAGTGAAAAATTCATTTTTCATTTTTTTTTAAATTTCCCAATTTTTTGATTGCACCAGATGAGACTCTCAATGTAAAATATTAATTTTTTCGCAGTGGTCAGAATACTTGCGAAATAATTCCAAAACAATGTAGTAAAAATTTCAACTCTCCAAATAAATTTTTTCAACTTGTAAATCTGATTTGAAGCCAAAAAATGTTCAAAAATAGAAAAAAATGGTTTTTGAAAACTTTTTAAAAAAATAAAGTTAGTACAAATATTTATACAAGTTTTCACCGTTTTCTCACTTTTTACAGGAAGTGTCACTTTTTTCACAATTTTCTAAAAAAATTCTGAAGGAAATTTTTTTGAGAAATGCTCTCTTGAAATGGATGTTTGACATAAATTTCAGATGATTAAGCGTCAAATTTCGATTTTACCCTCCCGTAATAGTTTTTTAGAGTTTCAAGTCTCAGCTACTACAAAGAGCTTCAAGTCCTCAGCCCTACCCACTTATGGATGAAGGGTGAATGTGATACTAATCGTTTGTGGTTTCTTTGTCCATTCCTATAAAAAGAGGTTGAAATGGACAGTACCGAAGACGTGAAATTTTCAGGGGTTTGCCAGGAGATGGAAACTAGTATCGATCATTTATGCTTCGTTACAAATGACTCCAGTTTCAAGTTCCCAACATAGCTTTAAGAGTTTCATATTCCCAGCCTCACCCAAAGGTGTTTTATAAAATATAAATAAAAGGAGGTGAGCACAAATGGAATAAATGTACGCACAAACGAGGGCTAACGAAGCACAAACAACTGACTACAGTTAACAGCCCCTAGCAACTACCCAAAAATTGCACATCCCCAGCCTCAGACATTCCTTACCCTTTTCAAAGGAACACACAAACGATTGATACTATCTCAAACCCCACTCTTACATGAGAGGAGCTCACATTTCCCTAGTTCTATGCAAAGTTTTTAAAAATTTGGGGTGAAAGTGTTTAGCTTGAGCACAAACAAAATTATTACAAGAACAATAAACAAAGCAAAAACGATTGGCATCATTATCATCTTTCCAACTTCATATTGATGAGACTGGACACATGAATCCGAGTCAACGTTTTTTTAAATTTTTAATAAGGGTAGAAGAGGATGAGCACAATAAAACAAAATAAAAGTGAGAACAAATTATTGACACTAGAATCCCTACTAATCCCTTGAAAATTGCATATTCCCAGGCCCATCCATTACCAACTCTTTTCAAAAGGATGCATACACAAAATGAATGTGCATACTTGTAAGCAAGCATTAACGAAACACAAACAATTGACACTAGTTTCAACTCTCATTCTCACATGGGTGGGGCTCACATCTCCCTAGCCCACCAAAGATTTTTGAAAATAGGGAATGAAGTGGTTGAACACAAACAAAATAATTACGGGCGCAAACGATTAACATCAGTTTCAACTCCCACTCTTGCATGGGTGGGGCTCGTATGTCCTTAGCCTCGCAACAGGTTTTTGAAAATAGAACTTGAAGATGGTTGTGCATAGATGGAATTATTGCATGCACAAACGATTGGTACTACCTTCACTCCCCTTCTACGTATGGTTGGGCTGGGAACATGCTGCCAATGCATGCCACAACCTTTTCTTAAGATCAAAACAGGAAAAACCTCTCATATCTCTTCAAATTGACCGAAGAGCAATTTTGTGATTTTCGCCCTTTCATCTCTTCTTCCCTCAAATTTGGGCATATGTGAATTTTAATCCAAAAAAATCCACTGCCAATATACTTATGTCTACTGCTTAAATTCTATTGATTTTGGATAATATTGAGCTAAGCAAATCTGAGGGTTTTCAAACGGAACAGGGAGTACATTAAGGATGCATTTTATCCTCACAGTTATTCAACATCTACGGAGAGCAGATAATTCGCGACGCTCTAGAACATTGCACTGGTGGTACTTCCATTGGAGGAAGAAGAATCTCTAATCTGCAATGTGCAGATGATACCACCTTGATGGTTTCGGATGAAGAAAAAATGGTGAGTCTCGTAAACCTGGTGAAGATGGTCAGTGAAAAACTTGGACTTCGTAAGGTGGAAAATTGGGCCGAGTGTCTTCCAGTTTCTACAGCTCAATGAACGCTTTCCTATATTTAGGCTCCATCATCAAAACAGATGGAAGCTCGTTGGCAGAAATATGGCGCCGAATCACTCTAAGCAAATCAGCTATGACCAGACTGCGTAATGTCACATGTAATAACAATATCTCCCGAAAGACAAGGAAGAGACTTATACAGTCACTTGGTTTCTCTATTTTTCCTACATGCTGCGGAAACATGGCCGTTGAAGGCAGATGATAAAAGAAGAATCGACGCTTTAGAAATGTGGGTCTGGCAAAGGATGCTGAGAATATCCTGGACAGCGCGACGGACCAATATTTCTGTCGTCAACAAAATATAGGAGCCAGTCAGACTTGAGTGTTTTATGGAAGAAACGTATTCTGGGGTATTTTGGGCATGTGACCAGGAGAGAAGTCGGAAAACTCCAAAATGACATTCTCTTTGGTAAGGCCCCTGCTAAAAGAGGGAAAAGAAGATCTCTGACCAAGTGGTCTAACATCATCAAAGCGCAAATGGGCTCTTTGCTAAGGCCTCTGCTAAAAGAGGGATAGGAAGATCTCTGACCAAGTGATCTGACATCATCAAAGCGCGAATGGGCTCTTCGATAAGAGCTGCTTCACAGGCAAGGGATCGTGATAGATGGCGCGCTTTTTCAGGTGCAATATGATCATAAGTGACCAAGAGCTACTCACGATGAAATTATTTTTAGTTACCAGGGGAAACCAGTAAATAAGAAGAAGACTCCCGAAACGGATTTTGTTGATACTCCCCCTCCATCTTCACTTTTGGTTGTAGTAGCCTCGTTTTCGTTGACAATACAGCATAAAAAATCAAGTTAAAAAGGCCCATTTCTCGAAGCTTCTACACCTGTTTTGTCGATTTTACGAGGAGAAAAACAAGGTGCATTCACTTAAGTACAGCATAATCATTCTTAAATTTTACCAATATTTCAATATTTTCATCAATTTTCAAAATGTTTTGAAAATTTTCTCAAAATTTAAACAGATTTCAAAATATTTTCGGTCATTTGTATGAAATTGAGCCTACATAGAAAAACCTTCTGGGGGCAACTAATTCAACATCAGGGGGCTTATCCTCATTTTAAAAACAATACAGTAGTACTATATGTAATACATACAGTCATACAAAACAATAGATATATTTACAACCAAAAGCGTTAGAAATATACTCACTCGTTGAAAAATTAACAGTCGTCGAGCGAAGCATTATAGCATGTGTTAGACGAGCGAGAGAGAAAGAGAGACAGGCAGAGATGGCAGACAGATAGACAGAACTGAAACGACGAAAAAGCAGGAAAAAACAACACGATGCAATAACCATAAAACAAAGACGACCGTGCTCTGGTGAAATATTACTGTAGACACATCGAGTTACGATAGTTAAACATATTTATGATAATCGACAACATTAGAAGCAAATCCGAAAAGATCGAATTGTATATAGGAAAACCACTAACGCCGAAATCCGTATGCCATTTAAAAGCCTCTCGTATATGTTTTGGAAAGTAAGGCGTGTTAGTGTTTGCATAATCAGCGTGAGAAATTCGACGAGAGAAGTTCGCTTATAAAGCATGTAGGACTGCGGAGCAACGAAACGACGGGGGACCCTTATTTCTTTACAGCGCAGATAGCGCATCCAGCATAAATTCGGCGGCGCTCGGGCGAAGGGCATGAAATTTGAAAACGATTGAAAGCGATGTAGATTTTCGTTATCTGCTTTGATGCGCGACTAAGCAGCGGCGAGAGGTATACTCGTATAGAGCAACGACGTAAACTTGTACAACTTTACAAACTTACCATATACTTCTTAATAGTTGCGAAAGATGCAGGATAATTTAAGTCGACGTTAAGATTCGAATAATGTACTGATTTACTGTATAGAACGCGTCAGTAAGAAAGATGCGAAATTCCACCAACATTAGTGTAACTTTTCCTCCAACTCTTCGTCTTCCTTACATGTATTATTCTTGTGTACTTTATGTACTTACCCAGTCAGTACATCTACATTCGAGTTGTGTGTCTACTATTGTGAATTTTCCTCTATCTTGTACATAAAGCCACTGTGCCTAACCTACCAGTACATATAGCCTATGTAAAGGGTGTTCTGTTTTGATAATACCTCCTTTACACTACAAATAAGGCAACTGGAGTTGAAATCATGTATGAATGTACACATGCTCTGAAACATCGCAGGGGCACGACAATCCTAATTTAATTGTATCAAACTGAAAAATTTGCAGCAATTTTTTTGAAATTTACAAATTTTAATATAAAAATAATACAAATTTCAGAATTTTGCAAAATCGTAAGATACACCACAGGGTAGGCCCAATTTTTTTAATTTTTTTTTTTTGTAAATCTGAACACAAAAGGGTCACAATATAGTTGCGAAATGAACTCATATCGGTGCAGAAACATTTCAGCTTTCCAACTAAATTTTTTCATTGCAAAAATTAAATGGGATTATAATACATAGGTACTCGCAATCAAAATTATCCACATTTTTCACAATTTCCTGAAAAACAACGAAGGAAATTTTTTCTGAGAAACGTCCTCCTAAAATAAAACATCAATTTCAGATGATCGCGTGTAATATTTCAATTTCATCTTCCATGCATGATTTTTCAGACGTGCTTAACAATGTTTTCTCATGTTTTATCAATTTTCTTCAGTAAATTCATAGTGAAATGGGCCAAGCACATTTACCTTAATTCATTTAAGGTCAATTTCTATCACTTGTACCCTTTTCAAAGATTCTCAATTGGTATTGCAGTACACAAAAATGCAATATTGTGGTATATGAAATAAGTAGGTACCTGAGGGAAATTCCTACGTTACGTGCAGATAGTCTTATCTCGATAAGAGATTATTTTTAGTT
>FIZR01020520.1:0-11538 GCA_900060175.1 Ferrisia virgata | reverse complement strand
GTCTATAGTAGCGTACTGTTAATATTTTTATAATTCACTCTTCACATATCAACACGCACAAACAATTCAGACTTCTTCACGCTAAGAAATTAAACCAGTTACCACCTAAGAATTTGCGAACCCAAAGTGGTAATTTTCGCAAAAGACACCTAATGAGTGCGATAAATTTAAACGGCCCCGAGTTCCGGCATCCCTTAAATGAGGCAGGGGTGATAAGAATATACTTTCGCGCTAATCGATTTAATTTTGCAAAAAAGACATTCTCTTTGGTAAGGCCCCTAGTGAAAGAAGGAGAGAAAGATCTCGAAACAGGTAGTCTGACATCATCAAAGCATGAATGGGCTCTGCAGTAAGAGCTGCTTCACAGACATGGGATCGTGATAAATGGCACACTCTATCAGGTACAATATGGTGGTAAGCGACTGAGACCTATTGATGATGACCCAAAACATGTATTGAATGGTAAGCAGAGTTTAGGGTAAAATTATGGCGGAAATAAATTCCTAACAAAATTCCCGTTAAAACGATACCAAACTTGACCCATTTTGCTCAAAAAGTTGATCAAGGGAGGAGGGGGGGGGGTGAAGCTTAACCGAGTGTATACAAATGTAATGTTATCTGTACTTTCCAAATATCGTATTGAGAATACCAACAGAGGACCAAACCTGGTTTCTAAATTAGACAAAAAAATAGTTTTTTTTTGTATATTTTTCAAATTTTATCAAAAATGGTGAATTTTTAAATTTAAATTTTGTTTTTTTTTATCAGATCTGTAAAGTAACATCACATTCGTGTTCAGCGGCAACTCCAAGAACACACTGATTGCTGTATGTGAATTATCGAGGGGTGGGAGCACCTTAAAACCTTCTCCCCATCTCCTTCTAGAGGTATCAAATGCCTACTCTTCTCCAAAATTTTTTATCGTTTTTTTAATCAACCATACCAAATTTCACGTTTCCATCATTAAAGGCCATACAGTTGCCAAAATTTACTTGATGGCACTACTAAAAGAAAAGTGCCGGCATGGCGTAGTGGTTAAACCGCGTCTCACTAAACGAGAGGTTGTAAGTTCGAACCGTACTGCGGGTAAAACTTACGTGTAATGCATTGCGTGCATTTAACAACTATTACACGCTTACATTCCGAGCATTACCAGTTACAACAGAGATAATCAGACAGCACGCCATCTATTATCAGAATCAAAAAGCTTGTAACTGGTTTAAAAACCCGGCCAGCAATGCGGTGAGTTACCTGTAGATAGCGTAGAAAGCAACGGGAAACTACTACACAAAAGCTCAATAAAAAAAGACTTCCCTAGAAACCACCCTGATACTATAGGCATAGAGAACATGTTCGTGTTAGCCTCACTCACTTGGCTGTATCAAAGGATGGCAGGCAGTTGACTTCAGGCGATTTAAGACTAATTTGATTTTAACCACTAAAAGGGAATTGGAAACACTACCCCCACCCATGGGTGAAACTGAATGTAGAACTTTGTGCGTATCAATTGTGTACCATATTCAGCCTTCAAGAACATTTCCAGTGGTAATTTTCAGATTTTATGTTTAATTTGCTGCTATTTTAGGTGAAGATAGAAATTAAATTATCTCCTCCCCCCCCCCAATAGTTCCTTATTGGACTCTATAGAACATGTTTACAATGAAAATCTCAGAGGTGCCAATGTTATCCTGGACTAAATGGAAAATTCATAGTAATGCATCTAGGCGAGTCAGATTCTCGAGAGAAAGAAAATAGAAACTAAATTGTTATTAAAAAATTTTTCAATCATGTTAAAATTCAAACTTGAAAAAAAAACTTTTGAAAATTTACTTAGATTCTTTGTACCTACTTGAAATACGTAAGTTGTTAATTTATTTGACTTAAAAAGGTAGATACATACACCTCATTTATAAAACACCCTCTGTGGCAAATACCTATGTTGCAGATCCGAGTCTGGTATTTTGTTCTCCTTTATATATTACTTTCCGGCTAAAGGTTATTATGCTGACGAGGATGGTGAGAAACGTTGAAATAACGAATAAAAAATAATAATACGCTTTCACACGACGAAAATTAATTACCTAAGTTATTGTTGGCAAAAATAGTTATGGAGTTATCTTGCACCCATGAAGTTACTGAGACGTACTCTGAAACGGAAGATGGTACAATACAACGAAGTATAGCGATGTTACCATTAACCACAGTTTCATCATAAACTTGCACTTCATATTTTGTTTTTAACACTGGAAAAAAAAAGAAAGAAAAAAGAAGTTAATAACAGATTTTAGAATGACGTAATGAAATATTGAATATATAGTCTATTTCAACGTGAATTATTTAACAAGCGTACTCGTCACCTTTATTGTACATAGGAGCAGCTTGTTTTCAGTCAAGATTAAGATTAGATGAATTTTTCATCCTGTATTCATCTTGAGTAAAAATTGTGTTTTTGAATTTTTTTGTGAATGAAAAGGTCAGAGGAGAATGTGAGCAGAGGGTCTGAAGAATATTTGGTTAGGTTTAGGACAGGGTGGATTTCTTAACATCAAAAGTCGTTTAATAGCGCATTCTACAAATTAATGTCAACAGTGGACCATCAAAAGTAGACCATCAAAATTCTGATTGTTCAGATTTTGATAGCTTGCATATTGATGGCCTTGACATTGATGGTCAATCGTTCTAGGCTATATCTGGGTCATCAACGGTTGGATCATGTTCGACAAGAAAATTGAATGTTACGAAAAAATAAGCCAAGCAATTTTTAAAATTCCTGATATTAAAAAGGAATCATAAATTTTTTTAAAGTCAAGTGTGTATAGATGAAATTCACACTTCTGCTAGAACCAATGAAGTGATAACATGAAGAATTTAATTTTGTAAATTGGCTTAGCGTTTCTTTCTTAACATTCAAGTTGACGTTCAAGATGTTGATAGTCTAGATATTGATGGTCTCAACTGTTGATGGTATACCATTGGCAGTCCAGATCTTAATTGTTCACTATTAATTGTCAATTCTTGACAGTTTACGGTTGACCATCAACTGTTAATGTGTCTGGACTGTCAAGAGTTAACAGTTAGAATCTTGAAGGTCTATCATTGTTGGTCAACTTTGACAGTCTTCTGTGGGTCAACAACTGCTAATGATCTAGTTTTGACAGATCAGCAATTATGAAATTTGAACTTATACTGGAGCAGGGGGAGGTAAAATGCTAACAGGCTTAGGATTTTATGTCTCGGGTTCATCAGATGATTTGTAGTTGGATTATGAGACAAAAATGAAATAAATGTTTTCATAATTATTTCCGTAGGCTATATTGAATATGTAAGGGTGATGAAATAAATTTATGGCCTAGGAACGAGTATAGCCCCATCTTCTTTTAAAAATTCTCTCGAAATGCCATGTTAAATTTCATCAGACTGGTAATTTCCAAGTTACACATTGAAAAAAATGATTCTCATTTATTCCATACAGGCTAAACGTTTATTTAATTAAATATGTACATGCTGTAATTTAAGAACGAATTTCCCTACAAAACTCAGATTATGCTTGAAATTTGTGAAAAAATCATCGTAATCACTACACAAAATGTTGGAATTTTTCCAACAGTACTTTCAAGTCATAATCAAAAGGATTAAGGGATACTGAAAATAAAAAAAAGAAAGAATGTCAGTAATTCCTCCACCAACTTGAAAAAAAAAGTGAGAAAGTGAAGATCGAGTGTGTTATTGCCACGTGAAAATTTTGGTAAACTAGAAACTGAAATCGGACAAACCTTGATAAAAAAGAAAGAATGAATTTTTAATGTTGTTTGCTGGAATGAAAAAACATGATATACGAACAACAAATTTTCAACAAGTGTATACTCATTCATTTAAACAAAATTTCGACGATTTTTCATGGTTTTTCTCACATTTATATCTTGTAAGATAGTTAGATAAGTAGCTAGCTATCCTTCATAATTTATTTACAAGAGTTTCGAATGAAACGAAAGATTGAAGTTTTAAATAAAAAAGATATCTACCAACGAAATTTTATGACATGGAAAGTGCAAGTAAAACATTTTCCAATATTGTAGTTTTTTGCAAAAAAAATTCTTCAATTTCCAAAAAATTTGTGTAAAAAATTCTCGAATTTTATGACTAATACGTAGACGTTGTTTTTCGGTATCAAGATACCCTTGGGATCGTATTTTTATTCGGGCCCTACACACTCATAAATTAACCTTGTTACTAGGAAGGTTATCGGCATCTGATTCTCCTTAGGGTGTACCACAGGCGTACTCACAAATTCAATTCAGAAATTTGATTTTGAGATGAAAAATTTACATACTTGACGTAAAAATTTTTTTCATTACACGAGACAAAATACATTTGGGAAAAACTTCACCGTTTCGAGTATGTTTCGAGAAATATTTGACGATATTTTTCGACGATATGTAGACCTACACTTTATACAAGTTCGACGGATTTCAAAAGAAATAATAATATCAGAAATATTTAAAATTGAAAAAAAAACACATAACCTCATAGTGTTGGTAAAAACAGTTTTCTTTTTTTCTACTCTCGTACGATACCGTAACGAGAATAGAAATTTGAATTTCTTCGAGAATAAAAAAGTTTAAAATTTCAAAGTACTTACATTCTTTATGTATCAATTTTCAAAATTCAAGGGTAAACTTTAACTAAAAGTCTAGACATTAATGTGAATGTACTTCCCATTTGGTGATTGGGGGCTAGAAAGGGGATCTACATATGTATATTGAAGAGCTACAAAACTAATTTGATTTTTTTTCAACATAATAACTTTTCGGTCGTATTTTTTATATACGTTCATTAATTTAAAATCATACTAAAGTAGAATTTCATTTCAACTAAAAGCTAATAACGTACTCAAATTTACTAAACTTATAAAATCTGCCATTCATAATTTTCAAATTCATGATAATTTTATTTCGAAGAAGAAAAATTTACATAAATTATTACCGACTAAATTTTGAAATAAATTGCATTAATATAGTCCGCGTAAATACGTACGATAATTTTAAATGTACCTACGTAGACATTTTATAAAATATATCTAATAATAATCTGCGAATCCGTAATATAATTTTTAAAACTTGTATAAGGTCTCGATAAAAAAAATTCCACTAAACAATGAAGCTTGAATAGGTGTTCGACTGTGTAGGTACGTACAAATGAATCACGCCGTAGAATTCTGAATTTAAAATAGTACTGGAAATAAGAATAATTTGAAAATTCAGTTAGAAATTACGCAGACTTGCCATTTTGAAAAATTCACCGCAACAAATAAGGCGAATTTGAAAGTCAATATAAAACGTAATTACGTTCGAACAAAAAGCAGCCTTTTATCCTAATAAGACTTCACTTATAAAAAGAAAATCCTTTTCAAGTAAATAATTGCGTAATTTATCAAAAGCTGTATTTAATGTTTGTATTATTCGACTTTTTCTTCTACTTTTTTTTTTTTTTGCATTATTATTATAATCTACTACGGCGATTTTGTTGTGTTAGCGTAAAGATAAGTGTAAGAGTAAAAGAAAAACGTGTAGGTATTGTACCCGTAGTCTGAAAAAATAAACGATCTGAATCGATCCATTATCATAATAGCAAAATGTAAAACACTGTGGGCCGCCCAACTTTCCAGGAAAAATATTGGATACG
This sequence comes from Ferrisia virgata, assembly GCA_900060175.1. Classification (NCBI taxonomy): domain Eukaryota; kingdom Metazoa; phylum Arthropoda; class Insecta; order Hemiptera; family Pseudococcidae; genus Ferrisia; species Ferrisia virgata. The sequence goes on along the minus strand of FIZR01020520.1, from coordinate 5,856 downwards.
CAAATTTACGACTTTTCCCACCACGAGGTAATGGAAGCAGCAACGCGATTAACATTCGAGGTAAACCTTTCTTAGCGGAATTTTAAATCACCCTTAAACAGTGTTGTAACACACCTACATATATATCAGTTTAATACTACCTTAAATATATTTTTAACAGAATACACTTCATCTCTCTCGTGTATGCCTTCTTATTTTTATACCTACATAAGCCCATCTGAAGTATCTTCAAGAAGGATCGGTATTTTTAGTTCGGAGCTAATAAGGTTTAATGATTTTTCAATTCCTGGTCTCGGAGTTTGGTACACAAATCTATTCATACTGAAAAGTTAAGAAGATATGTACAATGAGTTGTGGCCAGCAGTTTATTCGAAAGAACACAAACAAAAAAATTTCATATCTTGACTTTTAGAGTTTATTTTTTATCGTGTGAACTTATTACTGATGATTTTGACTATTATTCTGAGCTGTGTTCTGCAGTTTTTTCAAGGTAATTTGAGCGTAGATGGCTCATAATTTTTCCTTTGGAGCTAATTTGTGAAACTATCGTGAGATGATCTAAAACATCAATTGTATTTTGTATAATTTTCTTAATTTAGAGTAAAGCAGCAGCATTGTTCATCGTATTCATGAATTAATGATTTTTTTTACATCCAAATAGCCACAACCATGTGAATCTATATATAAGGCCTCTCATGAACATATTACTCAATTATAGTGTCACTTTTGCCCATACCAGCTCGCTCAAGTTCCCAATACCAAAGTACCAATACCATATCATCCGGTTCAAATTCCCAGTACCAAGTACAAGTAGCATTACGACCCAGGCCACAATTCCAATACCAAGTACGAGTACCATACTACCCAATTCAAAATCTCAATACAAAATACCAGTATTAAAAGAAATCCTGTGGTACTAGCGGTACTCACCCAACTTGGTTTTTTCTTTGAAAAAAATGCTGCAATATTGGGCACTAGAAGTGAAATGAACTACAAATAAGTAATTACTATGATTATCAGCTCAGTAATTGATGTTTTTTTGCATCAATATAATGTCTTAAAAAATTGAGATACCAGCAATACTGTAATTTACTAAAGTACGACTCGTATTTACTTCGTTGTACAAAATTTCTACAAAATCAGGACTGAGTACTAATCCCATTCCTGGTACCATATCCCTCAAAATTTTGGGATTTTTGAAATGGTCCAATACTGGTATCATGCTTCTCAGATAAAATCTCACTACTACACTACCAGTACGTGCCACCCCGTTCAAGTTCCCAATACCAAGTACTAGTACCATTACCTACAAGTTCAAAATCCTAATACCAAGTAACGGTACCATACCGCCCAGTTTAAAATCCCAATACCAAGTACCAGTACCATACTGATCTTAGAAAAGTCATAATCCAAAATTCCAATTCCATTGTAACTGGGAAAAATACCGCGATACTCAGCCCTAGTGCAAACGCATAAAACACGTCTAATCATGATACTATGTGACCAACAGTGGCATTGTCGGGGGGGGGGTCTGCACATTTTTGAAGCCATTTTTAGTTGCATGCCAAGGAATGGAAAATTCATTTGTGGAACTATATGGACATGATCAATTACCAAAAGATGAAAAAATTATTCATAACCCAAGTACATACTTTGTTTCAAAATTTAAGATTATCTCATCACTTGAAGCATCCACTACCAGTTACAACAGAGATAATTAGACAGCACGTCATCTATTATCAGAATCAGAAAGCTTGTAACTGGTTTGAGCGCCTACTCGTGGCCCATTGCTGAGCTCAGGGTTGTAAAAACCCGGCTAGTAATGCGGTGAGTTACCTGTAGATAGCGTAGAAAGCAACGGGAAACTACTACACAAAAGCTCAATAAAAAAAGACTTCTCTAGAAACCACCCTGATACTAAAGGCATAGAGAACACGTTCGTGTTGGCCTTATCCACTTGGGTACATCAGAAGATGGCAGACGGTTGATTTCAGGCGATTTGAACCCTATTTTATTTTTTATCACGGGAAAGTTTATTTGACCAAGAATTTTTATAAGAATGAAGTATCTGAATAAGAAACTATGTACAAAAAAAGTTGAAGATAATCTAAAAAATACTATTAAATTGAAAAAAATTATAACTTGATTAAAATTATTATGTATTTTACATGTTTTACCGTTGAATAAATTTTATGTTATTATTTTTGAAACTCTAAATTAATTTTGAAAATTTATAGAATGAGAAATAATAGATTTTGGGCAAACATAAAAAAAAAATTTTATTTTAGAATAAGTAATGCTGTGTGAATTGCAAAGCATACATTAGTAATAAAAGGAGGACTGCAGTGACATCACAACACCATGGCGCCTGGAAAATAAGCCAACTTGGAGACTATCCGGTTCTATTGCACTCTTGTGCACATGCGCAGTGATATGCTATCGTACCAGATACACTCTCATGCAGCTTGCATAGATGTAGATTATTGTAATATTAAGCTATGGGATGATGCGAGGATGCGAGGAGTCACGTTTTCATCTTTTTTTTTTTTATTGCCTTCAGTTTTCACAAATATTTCGAGTTCAGTGAGCACACTTACGTTCTACGAAAGGAGAGATTTCATGGAATTTGTTTTTCAAAATATTGATGAAAAATATAGCCTAAGTGGAGCGAGGGTGAAAATTTCGGAAAATACGAACAGAAAACTCGAGAATTCGTGTCTTGATGCATCTTTTCCTATACTCTTCAAAATTCATCAAACAAAAAACTTTCAATTTTTACCGAATAAGTCGCTGCTTTTTAACTGAGGTTGAAAGTGACTTCTTCCCCTTCCAACGCCTCCTTCGATATGGCCCTGATTACAACAGTTAGGTACATGACATTCTTTATTTAGTTTTTTCATACAAGTAGTTGGATTTGACGTTGAAGTTCTCTGGCTGAGGTATTCAGAGCGTAGAGGACAAATTAGACTATCTGATATAGGCTTAAGACATATCAACATTTTGTAAAACAAAATACATCAAAGTTGGGAAGTTGAAAATTTGGCACCTGCCTAATAATTTAATATTGGCAGTTAGAAGTTTGTATGACCTATATTGGGGATCCATCAAAAAGATCTAAGTACTTTTCCAGATGATTTCAAACAAAGGACGTGAAGTTGTGTATTTTTTAGTATTTTTCAAAATCTCAGTTAATGAACCGCATAAGATAAAAATTCTTAAAAATTCTGATATTAAGTGTTTGTACAAGTAACGTTTGAAAACTGTTTGAATAAAATCATGATAATTTTCAAAAATTTCGCTTCCAAGTAGAGCTTTTACATTACAATAATTTTCTCAGTTTAGCGTATATCTTGGAATTTGAAATGATGATGAATACACATAATTTTAGTAAAAGGAAGTACAAACGAGTACCTACATATCTTACTTGGTATTTATTTGTAAAAGTTTTTATTTGCGTTAAACATGTTTTATTTACTCGGTAATACCTTCGGTAAACAATTATTCACAGAGAAGAATAGCACAATGCTACATATAAAATAATATCCGGTAACATTATGGAAAGATTGAAACCTCCACAGCTTGATAATGCTCCGCATTCGACTTACTGTTATTCTAGAGATAAAACGTTTCATCAGACTGGAATGTAATTTTATTTACGTATAAATGAAATTAACAAACGATGAGTTACAGTTAAAATCCTACCTGAAGAACAGTTTTTACCAGTCTAGTTTCTGATTTAGCTACCCTCACCTTCAGAGTGGATGATAATCCTCAATTGAACCTTGCATAGTCTTTTGATTTGACCTGGGAGCCCACCTCTCATTCACTTCAAAATTAAAAAAAAAAAAAACAACTATATTTTTTTTTTCTTAAAACTGGTTTGATTTATGCGAATGTTTTCTACCTGAAAAATTACTAGGAGTGATTTTTTGTTTTTTGTGTGATGGGTTTTACTCAGTTTTTGAGTTTTTTTTAGTTTGTTTCTCGTATAACTCCTCCCCAAATTGAACTAACTAAAAGTGCTTTTTTGGGGTCTCAATTTTTCAGCTCCATTTCACCCACAATCCCAAATTTGTGGTTTTTTGGTCGTTTTTTTCTTGTTTTTTTGAGTTTGTTTCTCGCATAAATTCCCTTCAAATTGAGCCAGGAAGTTGAAATTAGGTATGTCTCGTCTGTACAGACCCTTGAAAATGTGCTTTTCAGAGTTTCTACTTTTTAGCCCCATTTAACCCTTCTTACTCGCAATGCTGATTAGGAATTTTTCAATTCTCATGATTGTAATATGTCACGAAAATTAGGCTGAAAAAGCATCGCAAGCGATGCTTTTTTTTTATTTTTTGAATTAGTTTCTCATATAACTCCTTCCCCTTTTCATGAAACTGTTGAGATGAAATTTGGTTTGTAGATCAGATAGAAGTTGTAGATGTGCTTTTTTGAGATTAACAAAAATCTGAAACGTCCAATTTTCTACAAATGAAATTTTACAAAGCATGTAATGGAAACACGGATTTTTTCTCTTAAAATTACTTAATCTACTCATTTAGTATCTAGTATGGTTTTCGTAAGATTATTGATAACTGAGAAGAGAAAAAAAAACGTCTCGATACCGAGTTAATTCAAGTGTTGAAATATAATTATGGAAAAAAAATTTTCAAAAGACAAAAGTGTCGTAGGTAGGTACTTGTAAAATATGAATAAGATGATCGAAAAAATTGAATTGCAAGTAGGGATACCAAGTACTTCGTTATTTTCACATCATTCGAAATATGAAGGAAAAAAAAGCATTCAACTTTTGCAAAAGTTGTTTACTCCATTCTCCATAATGTTGGCTAGTGCAGGAAAAGTTTTTTCTTGTTATTCCTTTTGATTGATTTTAATTTTATACGATATTCAAAGAAGTTTCGCTGTGGTGCTGGAAACTGACGAATAAACTCGTTGAAAACGTTTACGATTTTGTACTTATACATACATACGTGGCCACGAATGAGAGAGACATTTAATCAATTCCATAGCGTTGACAAAACTGTGGTAAAGTTATATTAAGTTTTCATTTCATACAATTTTGAAAAGTTGCTTTATTGAATTGAAAGTTACCGAGAGGCGTTTTTGTCGATGACACTTTAATGAAAGATTTATACATTTTGGTTGCTATCAAGCATCAACATACCCTTTAACCTTTTCAATACTATATATATATATATATATATATATAGTAGATACGTACCTACCTATCAACCTACCTAAAGGTATAAAATACATAATAAAAACTTTGCATGCGTTCGCTACAGTTTACGTGATACCTACATACCTATCTGCCTATCAACATACTTAGCTAGATTTCAATATGTGAATTTGTAAATTCTACTTACACAGAACGAGAGTAAAATTCGTGCGAACAATACAAATGCCGAGAATGAAATTTGATTGATGTACTCCCCATCTTAAATTGTAATTACGCCAGAAACCAATTCGCAATTCCGTTCTCTTATAACGTTTCAGTTGTCGTTTTTAGAATCGAAAGCGTACACACGCTTGGCGCCCATCACTTTTATCTCGATTCCAATGTGCGAGTAGCAAATAAAATACAATAAAAAAAAATCTTTATACGAGATACGATACTATTTAACGCGATCCATGTAAATGAGCAAATGGAAACGGATTTCGCATCTTGAAAGCGTCATCTCTCGTTTAGTTTTCCGGCAAATGAAAAATAACTTGGCACTAAAACGGTGGCCGGAAACCAGCGAAATGCATTTTATACAAAAATATCCTATTGCATGGAAAATATTTGGAGCCTTTATGTCTGGGTTTTAGAATAAAAAAAAAAAAAAAAAAAAAAAAAAAAAAAAAAAAAAA
>FIZR01020517.1:0-11116 GCA_900060175.1 Ferrisia virgata | reverse complement strand
CGTAGGGTTCAAGAGTAATAAAATCAGTCTCAGTAGTTTTTGGCCAACCTTTGTATTAGAACAGTACCGCGTTGAAGTTTAAGTTCAGGCTGAAGTTGTCTCAGTAGGTAGTACTCTCGATTGGCCTTGTTTCACTTTTTGTACTTCTTTCTCCATCAAAGAGCATTCGACATTGAACAACAATAAACATTCAAAGATTAAAATTAAAATCACATTTGTATCGTGTAAATTTCCTCAGTCGCAAGCCAGCTATCGTCTGCTCATTCGGCTGCGAATGTATATTTGGGCAACGCGGATACACCATCGCCGAATAATACACGAGCGTACGTCAACGACGCGTGAACCGAAGTAGTCACGCGGTTTATACGCCTTCTTCTGGTGGACGTCGGCCGCCGACCCAACAAAAGAAATTACATCGCTATTCGATTTCGTACACTGTAACTCTACTCGTATGTATACCTGTGCATCGGACATAGCTAGATCTAGGTAAGGTACCTGGTATAGTACTTGAACGGTCGGTCGCCGTGTTGTCTGATTCTTTATATCGAATTCTTTATCGCCGCATTAAACACGAATCAATCATTCGCCGAAGCTTTACACACGTATGGTATGACATGAGTTGGTATATACTCTTAGGTATTATAAGTGCACCAAACGAGCCGGATGATCATCGATCCACCAAGCGGAATTGGGTCAATGGCTAAAGCTGAGGTACATATTGCACACCAACGACCCGAATTTTTCGTGTCCTCAATGAAGTATTGTAAAGTTGCAAAGTCAATTGTAGTAAATGATGGGCCCATGTACTTGCTCGACTTCTCGTATACTGCCACCAATTGACCATACAGAATTTAATAACGTTGATGTCATTGTATGCGAGATGAATTCAGATGACAGAAAATGTTCTCATTTGGACGGTTCTGCTAAAAATTTGACCATACATTTATTTGAAGTGAAAAAATCAATATGAATGATACTGTTGCAAAAGGAAAAGCTGATGCTGAAACAGTTGAAATAATTGAGTCTTCTTGATTTCCGGATTGAATGACTTGACTTAAGTCGTCGGAACCTAGATGCATGTGCCTGAGATCCTAGAAAAAAAAAACTCCACAAATCCACTTCTATTGAATATCTCTGCGGGTTTAGCATAAGATTGTAAACCATTCAAAAATATTGAAAATCATCTCATAGTCAACTGTTGACGGGTCAACTTTCTTTAATCATGAAGTCAATCCAGAGTCAAGGTCAACTGTATATGGACTCAACTTTAAACGATTTCAACATGAAATTATAAAATCCACCGGGGTCGAGGTCAATTAATTTTCCTCGACATTTCAACTTCAAATCTTAAAATCAATCCAGAGTCAAGGTTAACTATTGGTTGGTCAATGGATGACAACATTTCAACTCATAATCATAAAGTCGATTTAAGGTCATGTTCCACTGACGAGTGAACTTCAAACATCTCTAATTTTCTCCAACACTTCACTTAAAATCATAAAATCAATCCTTCATAAGATAAGTCCACTGATGTTACATCTTTAATTTTTCTCAACATTTCAACTTGAAGTCATAAAATCAATCCTTCATAAAATAAGTCCACTGATGTCGTTCGGGGGCATAAAAATCTGTCTGCTAATGTCAGTCCAATGACGTCACACTGTTGATGGTCCTCTAATAACGTATCTCATTTTCTGCAACATTTCAACTTAAAATCATAAAATCGATCTTTCATAAAATAAGTCCACTAATGTCATTCCAGGCCATGAAAATCTGTCCCCTGATGTCAGTTTAATGATGACGTCACACTATTGATAGTCTACTAATGTCATCCAATGATGGCAGTCAACTGTTGACGGTCAATTGGTGATGATTTTTTCAGAATGAGCTATTAAACAGCTTTCGATGTTAATATCTGATATGGTCAAAAATGGTAGTAATGGTCTTCTAGGACCTCAAAACTAATTTCGTAGGTATTCCCTGCAGCCTTGTTTTCCACTGACAATATGACATATAAAGTCAGACTAAAAAAATTGTTAAAAATCATTGATCATCAAGTAAAAAGCTGATAAAAATGAGTAAAAAGTTCAAAAAATTGATTGAAAATCACAAAAAAATGCAAAAAAAAATTGACTTATAAGTATGGGAAATTCAGAAATTAGAAAAAATATATATCAAAAATACGAATAAGATTGTTAAAAAACATCAAAAAGTAGGTGAAAAATTGACGAAAATGGGTAAAAATTGACTAAAATTGGGTGAAAATTGACCGAAAATGGGAAAAAAATTATCAAAAGTTGGATTAAGAGTGAAAAAAATTAAACAAAAATCAAGAAAAAATTCTTGAAAAAAGACTTTAAATAGATATAAAAATCTTAAAAGTCATCAAAATTGGTACAATATGCAGAAAATCGATCGAAAATCATGAAAAAGTATTTGAAAATTGAGTACAAAACTGATGATCAATCACGACATGAATCGCAGAAAGTCATCGAAAATTGGGTAGAATTTGACAAAAAAGGGTGAAAATTGACCTAACGTATGAAAAAAAAAATCATTAAAAATTATGATAAAATTGGATTAAGAGTGAAGAAAATTGACCAAAATTCCGAAAAATATTGAAAAATGGTGGAAATTTCACCTAGCTTATGAATAAAATTGTTAAAAAACGGCAAGAATTGGGTAAAAATTTGACAAAAAAATTGTAAACTGATCTAAAATAAGAAAAAAATTGGGTACAAAGTGTAGAAAACTGATCGAAAATCAAGACATTTAGATTTAGTACAGGAAGGAAATTTAGTAAAGGTGCTAAATGCGTCTTTTGGGACTTGAAATTTTTCAGCCTCTTTGCACCTCCCGCAGTACCAAAAAAGTGGTTTTTTGGAGGGAGTTTTGTTATTTTTGAAGTGTGTCACACGCATATCTCCCCTACAAATTGAGCTAGGAAGTTGAAATTTGGCATTTAGATTCAGTAGAGGTTCTAGGTGTCCCTTTTGGGGGTTTCAATTTTTTTGGCATTTTTTTTTTTATTTTTTGACCCCTTCGCAGCTCCAAAAACGTAGCTTTTCATACGGTTAATTTAGACGAACATTTTATTAATTTCGCCTACATCTTCGACTACCAACGTAGAGAACACCAACAAAGAGAAGAATTGAGAGTCTATGCTAGATGACCTCTTCATTCGGTAACATTTTCAACATGCCACTGTAGGCACCAGATTTTATTCCAAATATGGCACGAGATTACCTCAGCATTGACATTTAGAGAAATTTCACGAATTAATGAAAAGGTCATTAGATACATTTTAAGCAGAATTCGACTAACCTCGCGGCTACACTTTGTTTTAGGCGTTGTTCCATGTTCATTTCTTTAACCGAAAATTATTCCTATACTTGACCGTAATACTCGATGCGGCAGGTGCTCGATGATGAGTACTCTCTCAATGCGTAGTGCACAAATGTAAACTGAATACAGAGTAAGTATACGCAATACGCACTTCTTACGCAGTCTGACTGCCAGTTTTGATGTACGTAATTAGGCGTAATTTACGTTCGCTACGTTGAGTAATTAGCGTCATCGTTCTTACGAGGTAATTGCCGTTAATTTCCTAAATGCATAGAATTATCTAATACGCTGTTCGAGTTATAAAAAAAAAAAAAAAATGATGCATTCTTATAAATCATAACTTACTAATGCGTACTGGGTACTGAGCATATTCTCTCGTATTTTTTATTCAGCCAGCTTACGAACAAGAAGATCTTCATAGTGTTTCGAATAAAGTAAAAAGAGGCGATGAAGGCTCTGCAGGGATTTACCAGCGTAATTTACGTAAGCTTTAAAAATTGAATTTATTCATTTTTAGCTTTTTTTTTTTTGTCGTATTGTCAATGAAAACCAGGCCGTTACAGTCTACCGACCAACGGGGGTTGGAGGGGAGAGCAGGGAATCCCAAAAAAAAACTGTTTTGAGGTTCTAGAAGACCATTAAGACAATTTTTGGCCTTGTCAGAAATTTATTTTTATTTTTTTTTCCGAACATTAAAATCATTTACTTTGCTCGATACTGACCAAAATCGCTTCAATTTAGTCAATCGACTCACTTTGGCGGCGGATTAGATATATGAAGACCTCCGGTCAAAATTCAGTTTTTCCCCATTTTAGGAAAAAGGGATGCTGAAGGGCTAAAAACACAAAAATTGTTTCTTTTTGAGCCCATCGATAGAAGATTTAAAGTTGCATAACATACCTAAAAATCAACTTCCTAGGTCGATTAAGAGGAGACATATGAGGGGTTTCCTCTTTTTGACCTTGAAAAAAAAACTGCCCCCTCCCCTATCACTCCACTAAAATGAGCTAGGAAGTTGAAATTTGGTATGAGCATTCAGTAGGAGCACTACATGTGTCTTTTTTGGGGTCTTGACTTATCAGCTCCAATGCACCCTCTCACAGCCCCAAAAATGTGTTTTTTTGGTCGGGTTTTCTCATTTTTTTGTTCCTCGCACAGCTCTCCTCCAAATAGGGCAAGGAAGCTGAAATTTGGTATGCACATCTGGTAAGAACCCTACAAAGCGGAGCGGGGGGGGGGGAAATTTATTTTTACATGTGAAAAAACAGTAAAATTTAGCATTTAGAGTTTAGAAATACGTCAAAATACTCAATTTCCGACCTCTGACCCTCAAAATTTTGTAAAATTTTCGTCTCTAGTTTATTCGGGCTGTATTAACATTTGTTTTTTTTTTTTTTTATTGTTTCCTTCCACTCCCTCGAAGTTCACAGTTGTTACGCCACTGGCTTGGACCATATCAAATACGAAGCTTTTTTTTATTTTGAAAATAAAGATGGATGGTTTAAGCCCTCCCCAACTCATTTTTACTGATCTTCGCTTATGAGTGAATGTCCTAATGAGCACTTACTTCCAGAATACTCTTTTGCACATGGAGCGGTGAGTCATGACAAAAAATGAGAAATCTACGAAATGAAGTAGAGATTTTTGAAGCTTTCAGTGCAATTTCAACTTCCCTTCAAAGAATTTCTTAACTACTTTGTTGACTGGAAATTGATTGTTGCCTGTCCAAGTTTTTCAAATTTTTCAACTCAAAACCCTAGGAACCAAATTTTCAGCTACCGAAGTTGATTTAGGCATCGCGGGTAAAGATAGTTTGAAGTTCAAAAACATTGTTATTTTTGCAAAAAAAATTAAAATTAAAAAATTTTTCACAATAAATAGAAAAATACCGAGGGATCCCCGAATTCATTGTTATCCACTTTTAACTAATTCAATACTTCCACGCCAATTTTAATTTTTTCTTCATAATTTGGTCGCAAAGCTTGAAATGAATAAAAATGGTCCGAAATTTCCAAAATTCGTTAAGTAGATCATTTTTATGTAAGAATCAAATTTTTGGCAGGTTTTGAAAATTTCAAGCATTTAAAAATTTTTTATGATATTTTAAGGAGAGAGGGGGGGGGGAAAGGGTTACATGTCATACTCACAGGCTCGAATTCTTTAAAAATCTCTGAACATTGGAAAGTTTTGACAAAAAGTCAAAATCAGACTAAAGGAAATAAAAATGTAAGAAATTATTAAAAATTAATTCGGAGAAGTAGGGTTGATATTAAATGGTAATTCATTACTCGCAAAGGTTCTCTATTTATGTATTTTATTGAGTCGAATTTCAAAATTTTCATATTCAGCCTGATGATGATCTATGCCATATCTTTAATTTTTGTTCAGCTCAATACCAACTAAAATCTATCAAATTTGTAAAATAGACTTAAATTGGCGACGGATTTGATATTCTGGAGTGGGATTGATCTCGGATCAAAATTCACTTATGTTCAAACTTAAAGGAGGGAGTGCTGAGGGGCAAAAATCGCAAAAATTGTTCCTCTTCAAGTCAGCCAATAGGCAATTCAAGTTGCAGCACGTATCCAAAAATCAGCCTCTTTGCTCAATTAGGAGGAGAGATGAAGTGTTTTCTCCATTTTTGAAACTAAAAAGAGCCTTTCCTCCCCCACTCCTCCTTCACTGAGATAATAAGTTGAAATTTGGCACCCTGCACAACTGCACTCTATTGCACTTCAAGTTCAATTTTTATGCATTTTGGACGATTTTTGACAGTAAAACAACAGTTCTCTTATCCAAAATATAGGTGGGAACCACAAAATACTCATTAATTTTGTTGAATGAAATTATTTAAAGTCGATTCTCACAAAAATGGCCGAAAAGTTACTGCACAATGCGAATTAATTTAATAAACAGGTTGGTCACCCCATCTCCCCACCAAACTTAAGCCATAGAATATTTGCTCAAAAGTAGCGATGTGATGCATCAAATTAGATTAAAATTTCGCGCTGGATTCGAAAATTATCATCATTTTTAATTTCGACCTTCCTCGGTGACGTTCTGCCCCCAAACTTCAATTTGAGGGGGAAATTAAAGCATTGACACCATTTAGATGAAATGTAACTGGCATTTACGTAGATCAGACACTTGTGGTTGATTCGTCTGAGCCCTCTAAAAAAATTTCCAATCCCCCCCATCTCACCTCCCCCACCCAATTATAAAAACACATTCATTTAAAAACAGAAATGCGGCATATCGAAATGGTTTAAAATTTCGCGCTGAATTTGAAAATGGCAATCTTTTTTAAATTTGAGCTCCCTCGGTGAAGTTTTCCCCACAAACTACAATTTGAAGGGGGAAAATGAATAATTCACCTTATTAAATGAAACGTAATTACAATTCACACTCGTCAGACTGTAGCAGTCGATTAGTTCCACTTTTGCAGCACGTATCAACTCGGGAAAAAATTTCTACCCCTCGTACCTCGCAGACTAAATTGTATATAACGATATTCGACCAGGAATCCGACCTGTGTAATACGTCAATTAAATGTATACTTTCCTCTAATCCATCTCAGCATATTTTTATTGGACTAATAATTACAGGTTGAAGAGGTGTTAAATAACCGCTTAAGGTCTTCCCTACAGAATTACCTCTGCGTGGTAATTCGACTGTGGTCACCTTTGTGTGACACGAGGTCTTTTCGATGGGTTGGTTCCATCTACCAAAGTATCCATTTGACATGCACGATAATGGAATATATTTGGCTAAACAGTTTCAGCTTTTATAATCATACTCGTTCGTTCTCTCATTTCTTTTTCAGGAAACACATACGTACCCAGGCCACGTTGACGTACCAACATTGGTACATGTATTAAAAAGTCGTCCCAGTATTTCCATAACGAATGGGAGCATAGTACTCGTATGTACTTGTGTACATCATCGATATAATCTTCGATTGGTATACCAACTTGGTCTGGTTACCATATTTTCTCACGGTAGAGGAAGTCATACGTATTCGTATCATTCGTATCTTATGCATATACGTACGTCTACATGTATAACTGTCGTCTGCGTTAGTCTTTCTCTCTTTCTCAGTTTGCGTGTTTTTTTTTTCTCCTTAATCATAAATTTCCTCATCGTGGAGTATATTTTTCATCGAATAAATGGGGTAAAGTCTGATCACACCGTACGACCCCGCATTATCAATTTTTATTCCAAAATTACGACCGACCAAAATAGCACTACTTATATTTCGATAAGCAAAACCTGAAGACGTACTGCAGACGCATTAGTTGGCTAAAAACTGGTTTTTAATTTCTTACTGCGACGACAACTACGCTACAGACTGTACCACATTTATTTCTATACAAATATATATATATATTTTATCATAATATACGAAATTTATCATTCACGCGTTCGTATGACACAGTTGCCAACCTATTCAAGGACATGTCTTGAGAAATGAACTGCAGAAAAAAATGTTACATTTTTAGTCACTTTCTTTTTCCCATGACCCTTTGATGAAATCTATTTTTACCATTTTGAACGAATATTAATAATAATGTAATTGTCCTATCATCATGATGTATTACTCCTTTCGCCCCTGCCCATCGCCATTATAAAAAGTAATCTTTGCAATAAAGGTTGCCTCGGCTAAGATTTAATCATTGATAAGAGTACAGGAAGATATCGAAGTGAATAGCTGAGACCACCAAAATTCACATCAAAGATCTCTACTAAATTTACCTACAGTAGTAAATTTCAACCACCTATACAGCTCAACTTAAAGAGGGCATGTGAAAAGGACCAAGTCAAAAATAACCCAAAAACTACGTTTTTGGAGCTTTGAGGGGATGCAATAGGAATGAAAAGTCGAAATGTCTAGAGAAAATTTTTAGAACACTTACTAAATCAGTATATAAAATTTTATTATTGTAGAACAATTTGGAGAAGAATTATTTTCTTCGAGGTCAAAAAGGGAAAAAAATCTTCATAAATCTCTCCCTTCTAATTGACGTAAGAGGCTTATTTTTAGATACTCGTATGTTACACAAGATATAACTGTTAATTCCCCAACAATCGGCTAAAAAACGATAAATTTTTGTAATTTTTGACTTTCAGCACCCCCCTCCCTCGTCATTTGAGAGTTTCTACTTTTCAGCCTTATTGCGCCCCAAAGCAGCGCCAAGAATGTAGTTTTTTGTTTGATATGGCTCAATTTTTTCATTGAACATTTTGCAGCTGTTGACGGTCCAGATGTGTCATCACTTGATCATCAGCAGTTAATGGTCAACAGTGGACCGTCAAAAGTTGACCAACAATAGTAGACCATCAACATCTGTACCATCAAAATTTAGACCGCCAATTTTGCATGGTCCAGATCCATCAACAGTTGACTATCAACATTGACCATCAACAGTGGACCATCAAGATTCCAACTATCAACAGTAGACAGTCAGCACTTGTCAGTTGACCATCAATATCCGGACCACCGATATCTTGACAGACAACTTGAATGATGAGAAAAAATGCCAAGCAAATTTTCAAAATTCTTTATGTTATCGCTTCCCCGATTCCAGCGGAAGTTCAAATTGCATCTGAAGTGACATTACTTTTAAAAAATTCGTGATTTATTTTTAACATTACGAATTTTGAAAATTGTTCAGCATTTTTTTTATAACATTCAATTTTTTTGTCGAACATAATCCAACTACTGACGTTTGAGATGTTAATAGCTCAGAACAGTTGACCATCATTTTTAAGATCATCAAAATCCAGCCCATGAAAATCTGAACAATCCGGATTTTGATTGTCCGGACTTTTGATGGTTCACTATTGATGGTCAACTGTAGAATGCGCTATTGAACATCTTGGATGCTGAAATGTTTTCAAAAAATGGACATATTTGAACTCAAAATGATCATTGATGATAAGTTTTCGTCATAACCTCTCTTTTCAGACGTTTTAAAAACATGTCACGAAGCAAATTTTTGACAAGTGATATGTCTCAGGATTGGTGAACATTTTCTGAAAACGTGACATTTTTAATGTTACGTTTTTCATCTTTGATCAAAAAAACTCGTGATGAAAGATGATTATGAATGATTTTTGCGTTTCATGTTAAAATTTTGACATGAATATGCCGAATTAAAAAAACAGAAAGATAATAAATTTAAAAAATTTAAAAACAAAAAAAGTTGAAATAAAAATGTTTAAAAATTCAACAAACTAAAAAAATCGAAAAATAAGAAAAATTAAACGATAAAAGAAAATAAAAAAAAAATAAAAATTTAAAAATTTAAAAAAATTAAAAAGTAAAAGTGATTAAAAAATTTTAAAATTTACGAATTTTAGATAATTAATTGCAATATTTTCATTTAATTCTAAAAAAGATTCTGGTACATAGCTCCCTCCTGCTCCTACAAATTTTGGTTAGTTCATGTGTGTAGGAGTAGAAGACTCCAGAAACGATTTTTTCTGACTTTTCCAGTTTTTCCATACAAATTTTTCCCACTGTTCCAGACCTTTTTCGGGGTAGGTAAATCTTATTTGAAAAGCCATACCATGATGGGTATCAAAATGAAGGTATTTTCAAACTGAGTATGAAAAGTTGTATCAAATGATGGCTCATACTGGAATAAACTAAGACAGAAAAACGTGAAACAAAGTTCATTTTTTCGAATTTTTATTTCAGCAAAAACCCACAAAAACACTAATTTTCTATTAAAATTATGCAATTTCTTTAAATTTGAATATTTCCAGCAGAATTTCCAAAATTCCCTGACTTTTACCTGACGTCTGCAGATTTTCATAATTCTCTGACCTTACACGATTTTCCAGGGTTTCCACAAATTGCACACCACGTTAGCTTCATACGAGCTTTTTCCTACGGCAGCGGAGGGGAATGGGATGTGAGGGTGATTTTTTACGATCCAACTTCTTTTTTGAGAACTCCCCAATAATATTCCACGATAATTTTCACAGTCTGGGGATAGGGCCAAATCAGCTATCTTAACCACAGGTAACATTTTTCAGCAAAAATAGGCTGACACGAGGTTAGATTTGGGTCGTTTTGGCATGAAATGTGTCTATCAAAATATAACATATAGAAAATTAGATTGAAAATTCAAAGTTTGTCATAAGTTGCCAATTTCTAGGATTCAACTTTATATTGATGGGCAGATGGTGTATTGTGACACACGTTGTAATGTGACTCAGTCGTTTTTTTCAGAAATCTACTAGCGCTACCTGCATGAAATTTTCACCAAAAGTGTAAGATTCCATACTCTACCAATCTATTCATTCAACATCTATGACATTCCACTTCTGTTATCATTATTTACGAAAATATGATTTTTGATGTCCAAAGTTATTTTTAAAAAATCACGAATTTTTTGATTTATGATTTTGTTTTTAAATAAATGAAATATATGTTGGTATCATTTTAAAGCTTGAAGCCTGCTGCATCAAACGGTATAATTGGTTTTAAAAAATAATAAATTTTTATGCGACATATGCTGCGCCAAAGATGAAAAAAAAAAAATGTTGTAATGTGACTCTTGCCAAAATTGTTTTTTTTTTCTGGTTCATTTCAGTGAAATGTCTCAATTGAATGTTAGATCAGCTTTAAAATCAAGAGCCCGACCGAGAAGTACGAATCAATGCGGGTATTCGGAAGAAAATGTTAAAAAGGGAGTAAAGCTTGTGGTCGAACAAAAAATTAGCGAAAGAGAAGCATCTGCTTCTTCCGGCATTCCCCAAAAAA
>FIZR01020513.1:0-20452 GCA_900060175.1 Ferrisia virgata | reverse complement strand
AAAATACTCTATCTGGATCTGTGAAAAAATCCATTTCGAATTTTTTGTCAAATGTGAGCTGTGATTCTCAGTTCCTCATATAAGGAATGGAAAATGAAAACTCGAGAGTAAAAAGATAGTTGGAATCACAGGAGATGCCTCGTTGGATTCGGTTTTGGTTGATGTTCAGTTCGATTCACTTCCTGTTTTTAATTTTGTAATAACTTTGACGATGGCGATTTCTCAAATACTAATGATGAATGATAAAAAAAAAACTACGAAATATTACAGTTTAAAGGTGGATGTGATCCAGAATATGGATAACTTACTTAAAGATGAGGATGTAATCAACGAATGTTAGTACCTACGTTACGATTGTAGATGTTAGCTAAATTAATTATCAGGATATTATTTCGTCGGAAGGCAGGACTTGAGGTATTTTTGGTCAAATTATGCAGTACGTAGTGTACATAGTTGTTAATTTTTTGTTACAGGTTGATACCAGTATCGAGGTATCCACGCGTGCGTCCAGTTGTGTAACGAGTCCTGTGACAATGAAAAAGTGCGGTTTCGGTAAATTTACACCAACGTAGATGCTTAACGTAGGTTGTGTTGAAATTTAAGAAGTTGTTTTCAGAAACTACATACGACAGTGTCTAAAAGAGTGGTACACGCAATATTGTAAAACTGGGTTATTAAATTTCTAATCGTTTCGAGTACTCTCGATCGCGTTGATAAGAGTTTTTTGATGCGGTTTCCTCGCTTTGTTTGCATACGCATAGATATGTATTAATATAATTAAGTTACGTGTTGTGCGATATTGTCTCGAGTCGAGTCGCGTAGTGTTGTATTGTGGTCGGATTTTTACGCGATACATTACAGTTTTTTTTTTAGTGATGTTGCTGTAGTAAAAACAAAATAAAAGAATATGAAATGAAACTTAGTATCCAGGTGTAGGAATGGCGTACACCGTATGGAGAATTTTTATGAAGAAATATGCCAGAGTTAAATACGGATTAGCTACTCCACGAGCGTTACCGGTAAATTTCGAGTAATTTTATTGAAATAATGATAACATCGTAACGGAGCTATAAATATTAAAACATAATCTTCAGGAATTACGATTATTTTGAATACACGTCGATTGCGTTGAAATTAAACTAGTGCGCGATAACTAAAATGAACATTGGATGTAAAGTTTCGGAGTAAAATTTACCATGGTGTTGATTGAGGATTACACCTCAGAGACCTGTTGGTAAGTAAGGGATGTGTAGTATCGACACCAATCGATACGTATCGAAGACAAATCGAACACGATGACTGATGAATGTTGAAGATCTTTCAATTTTCGTGCTCATACTTGTAGATAGATTTAGCAAAATACATGTGTGAAATGGTCATGTATAAATCTGCTAGTATGAATGTGAACTACGCTCTGATTTTTTAACCGAATTAAAAAAAAAATTGCTTATTCTGTAGAAGAATTTAGAAAATGAACGTGTTTGATGTTCTGCGTAACTTGCCAAATATTTACAATTGCATACGTTTGCTTTATGTGAAAAAGCCGACAACTAAGTTATCGACAAAAGTTTTATTGAAATTTCTCTTGGTGATTGATTTAGCTTTAGCGAATGTTGGAATCACGACGAATGATATACCTAATCTAGAGTTAGAAGTTTTCGGTTTAACTATTCTTCACTTTTGATAATGGTAAAAATATGGATGTATAACAGCAGGTTATCGTTGATTGAAATTATTTTAATTATTCCAGTTTTCTTTTGTAATTAAGTTGATACTTGGTGTTATTTCTCAAGTTTTTATTGTATAAGAAATCAAGCGAAACAATTCAGAACTACAAAAGGAAATTTGAAGTTTGGTGGATATTCTCAATTGCCAACCTCTTTGAATCCCGAGAATAAAATTTGGTACATATAAAATAATTAAGGTTAAAAAAAATGGTAGAATTGAACAAAGAATTTTGGTTTGAAATTTACTCCTTTTAAATTATGGAGATTAATAATTGAATGTATTACCTAAATTGAAAAACAAAATCATTCCAATAAAAGGTTAGAACTAAAAATTACACCTTACGGAAATTTAGGTATTCATTTTCACGCTTTTTATATTTGATTCAAAACTAAACAGCATAGCTGATCCACCCCTGGCTAGGATTTTCAAACTTTCTAGTGAATGTTGTTCTCTATGGTGTGAAAAATGCAAGAACCACCCTTTTCTCAAAAGGGAGGGGGAGGGGGTTGAGAACTCCGCTGAAAAAGTCAGAACTTTCTCCGAGCGTAAATCGGTTACATTGAACATTTGAAACAATACTTCAAGCAAACGTTGTAAAGCATCGAATGACGAACATCTTTGTTTTTTTATTTTTTCTCTACATGGTCATGGGAGAGAGTAAAGAAAAAAATACATATATTAGAAAATTTATCATTAACTAAATAATTTGAACCTCGTTATGGGAAGCTCAATTCGGGTCCAAAGTTGAAAATTCTGTAAAAATCGTGTTTAGTGCCCACAAAAACCATAGAATGGAGTTAATTAGATTTTTAGCTGGCTGGCCTTCCTCTCCTTCGAGAAAAGGGGTCGTTCTTGCATTTTTCTTATTTTACATAGTAATGGGAAGTACTGTGCAAAACAACCGCTCCTAAAAATGAATTCAGCCGATTTTTGAAAAGTACCTGTGTCTTAGGGAAATTTTCAAACATAATTTATTCCTGCGTGTCCTAGTTCTCCCCCCTCTCCCTTCCCAATTTCCTAGAAGAAAAAGGGGAAGAAGTAAAAATGTTTGTTTTTTGGTGCTCTGCAACTTTGGTTTCAAAATTTTTTTCGCAAGAGCGTTATTTGAGAAGTTATTGTCGAAAAATCTACAAGTCCCTGTTGTCACCCAAAAATGGGCCAAAATATGCATGGATTTTCAGATAGTTCGAAGATATTGAAATACATATTCCGCAGCACATATATACGAAATTTTCACTTTCCATGAATTTTGATCAGATTTGGGCGATGTTTGAGCTGAAAAACTCACACTACCCATATTACACCTCAGCTTTATCATAACACAAAAATGAAGCTTCCAGTATCCAAAAATGAAAAAAAATTTTACAGAGGTGAAAATGTACTATTCGAATAAAAATAAGTCGTATGGTGTATGTTTTGAGAGTTAAATTTTTTAAACCCAAATCGACTATGTTAAGCGCGAAATTGAATGAAAAAATACGGTCATTTGAATTTTTTGAGGTCTTTCACCGTAAAAAAAAAATTCTGATGTATGTTGTATATGTGGGTATCCTACGTAACATTTTTTTTTTCGTAGTTCTAGGTCTTCAATAACATATAGATATTGAGATTTTAAATTTTAAAACTCGTACTTCACCATGAAAGTACATTCGAAAAATGCTGAAATGAATTCTAGAGAAGGCCCTTGGTATGGTCCATCATCCTGGTGAGTTTAAAAAAATTCAGTTGAGAACTGTAGAATATAAAAATTTATAAGCGAAACTCGTATTTTAAAAACATTTCAGCTGGTATGGGGGGGGGGGTAGGGAACTAAAATTTTTACCTGCGAGTTTTCAGACCATAGGGTGTCCATCTCAGATCTCAAAAATCGTTGCTTATTATGCAATACTCTAGGCACCTACATGTGCATCTTATTTTTTACCCATTGTCCATCTTCAAAATTGAAGAGGCTGCATGGAATGCGAATTCCTGAATAGCAAAAATGAAGTATATGAATTTTGATTTGGAAAGACTAGAATAAAATTCATTAGTTAAGCCTTATGAAACTTTCATGCACACAGTCCCTTCAATTTTGAAAGTACGCAGTTTTTCTACTAAAGAACAGTTTTTGCTCGCCTTGAAGAGCTACGCAAGAGCCCTCGATCACAAAAAATATTTCTACAGATTTTTGATTTTTTTAAATCACCACCCCTTCAAATTTTAAGTTAGGCAACTTATTCATATGACAATTTTTACTTATTTCATCGGTTCCTACCCAGCCCTTATATTATTTTTTTTTAATATAAAATAATAACGTTTCTATAGTATTTTTTCAATGTTGGTAATATTGTACACGAAAACTAGCCCCGCGCGGGTGGAAAAGATATGGTGCGTATATTGGCGCTTGCGATATATTTATGCTGATTTCTGGCAATGGGCAAACGAATTTCGGTTTTTGTATGTAAAAATTTTAAAAGAAAAACGCTTTATCTTCTGTAAATACCTAATTACTTACTCGCCAGTCAATACTAAGGATGTTTTGAAATTGAATTTTACTTGTCTTCGCAGCCTGTGACAAAGTAATTAGCAAATTATTTTTATTCGACATTTATTGAAACCGGTTTACGCTACAACTTGAGTTGCCATTCAACCCGACCATAACGTGACGGTTACCACAATAATCGTGCGTTTACGTGTGTCTGTGTACGTCGGATTAATAAATTATCAGATTATATTTACAGCTTTTTGGAAATCTCATCAATAAGTGATGAAATATGATAGTGAAAAATGATTCGCTTGAGGTCACTTTTATCGTTTAATTATCTTCACAGATTCTCGCATCCCTGTCGTAGCATTAAAATTTACAGCTGTTATGATATTAATTACAGTCCGCCAAATCGAATACCATTATAACCCACCAGCAAGAACAAATCCTCTTCCAATAATTTATGAAACAAGTGTTGCGATAACGGTTTCTGTTCCACGATGCAATTAAGTATACGGAAAACGTATTTTTTAAAAGTTGTAACAATGTCTAATTACCTAACAGAAGCGCTGTGTGTATATACGTGTTTTTGTTGATGCGAGAACAAGTGCTTTTGCTAAAACCACCTGCAGAAGCGTAATTTCAGTAAGAATTGACTAAAGAAAATAAATTTCGATTGTATCATTTTGAAATTTTTATTCAATGTGCTGCTCTAGTGGTTGCGTATTGCGTAATCGAACAACAAGGCACAAATTCTGGTCGAAAAATTGACCGATCGAGCTGAAATCTTAAATAACGAAAGAAAGCAAAATACTAAAAAGGAAAAGGCATTTATTTTTTTGGAATTTTTATTTGTAATTTTTTTTTTGTTTGCTAAAGTGAAAGAAATGTATGGACAGTTATAATGAATTAATCAGGTAATTCTTTCGATACCTATTACCGATGCTTATCTTCGAAGTGAGAAAATACTCGCAAATACCTAGGTAATTTTTTATCCATCTTTAGCAAAAAGAAAGCGAATTTTTATAATCATACGTGTAATTAAAATTAATAAATAAGATGTTGGATCGGTCAACATTTTTATTTAAAAAATTCACACTCGCTTCATTGTTAATTATATCGTATTAAACAATGTTCATCGCGTATGAGTGCAAAATTTTTCGTCAAAATTGATTGCAATTCGCTAATCTTTATTATCACTCTCATAGTTAAATGCTTCCTTTTACTTTACAGTACATGCTTACTTCCTATAATCCAGAGTGTGTTGATTAATGGGTGTCCATTCATTATGTATATGTAACGAGTGTAATTGAAATTCATACTTATAACTATTTAGCTGATTCTTTAATGGGCTATAAGGTGCCTGGAGAGTCTATAGCTATATGCGTAATTGCCTACATAGACTATTCAAGTGCGATAATAATTTTTTTTTACAATGAATTTCAATACCTACGTAAATTAATGTAAGGGCAGATGTGTAATCGTGTGAAAAAACTAATAGTATGAAATAGACTGCATAATCTTCTAGAACTGAAAAACGGATTTTATAAATACTTCCCCCCCTTCCCACACCTGCTGTAGATTACCTATGGGTACCTCGAAAATTTCACTGAGATAAAATTTTCTTCACAGATTGTCGATTATTTCTACGAATAGTTGCACTAAAATTGAGATATTTACAGCTTATCTTCTTCCATATAATAAATTCAAAAGAGAGCTATAACATAGAGATTCATTTTTGTGTGGGATACATGTCAACCAAATCTGTGTACTCTTTCGTTATGTTCATTGCAATCTGCGTCTATAAACGTGAAAGATTTTTTTTTTTTTAAATTATGGAGCCATTGACATTCGAGTGTTTGATAATTTTACGATCCATGTCCTACGCTAATGGTGAAAAAAGAAGGTGGTTTTGAAGACACATTGTTGTGAGTTAAAAGGATTAGTAAACGAATGAATGAATAAATAAATGAATGAATGAATGTTGGTTGGGTGGTTACTGGTTACTAGTAAGAGACCTTGTAAACGTTTAAATTAGCAGTGGCAAATGTGATTAAAGTATCGCCGTTTCTTGTAATATATTGTAATGAGTGTATTTCGTATGCTTTTGTCCAAGGTGTCCTCCACTATAATACAGTTTTGTCAGTACATGAGTCATAGGAAATTTGAACATACTTTTGCGATAACGTCTGTAGGTCAGTTTACATGAGAGTTAGTTAATAACGAGCAGTATTTTGCTGTACATTTGTAATATGTACATTACTGAAAGAAAAAATTAGTGCAAAAGAGATTCAATTTCAAGTATGAAATTAAGAAGAGCATTTTTTGTACACATACCCACCCAATATTTGAGCTGTATCTTATTGGAAAATATGCTGTTTCCTTCTTCCCTCCATATTATAATATATATGTATGTATGATACGATGTATCCGTTTGAGAATAAGTCGTTCTACGTTTTATTATGGAAGAAAAATGATAATAACTTCAATATTCTTATTCGTGGTAAGTAGATATTGGTAATAGGTGCATATTGCATATGCTACAATCATTACAGCTTTTCAGAAAATGATATTCAATCCTGATGGTTCTCGATTATACGAAGTTATTTTTGTGTACCAATGTGGTAGGTGTTTCTCACTAATGAGCATGCATATTTGTACATCGCATGTAAATATCCAAATTAATTAGACTGAGATCGCGGTATAGAAGTTGAATTGTTGAAAATCTTTTCTCAAGCTCGTGTCTAACTATATTCAGTTCACTAATAAAAGAAAAAGTAGCAACCGCGTTAATTGGCGAAAATCATCACAATGATGATGTTTTAATGCTATTAAATGACTTCCGTACCTCTTGTGTTTTTTTTTTATTCGGGCTTTTAAAAAAAGTTTATTCGTGTAAAATTTATGTGTGTACATTTTTGTAAGATATTGCCATGTATAAAAATCAGGCAAGTGTGCAGGATTTCTCCATGAAAGGAGTTTGAGAGGTTTTTATTAATCGTGCTACCGATTCAAAATACTACCTCAGAGTTGGATTCAAATTTTCAACGCCTGCAAATAATAAAATTTAATGTTTTCGTTTAAAGAAGTTGAGGGTGAGAATTGAAAAAAAAATAGGCACTTTTCCCTTTGAGAGGAAATTTCTAGATCGTGGATATGTGCAACGTATTTACGTCAAAATTTTAACATAAAGTACAAAAATCATTCATACTCATCTTTAATCGCGAGTTTTTTATCAAAAGCTTCAAATCAAATACGTTTACTTTTCTCTCCACTCCATTTTGATAATTGATTTTATTATTTCCTAGCAAAATAAAAGTCACCAGTTTTAATCAAAAACTTCAAATCGAAAATCAAAAATGTAAAATCAAAAAGAGACATGTCCATGCCAGACTCACCAATTTCTTTTCACATTCATTCAACTTGGATATTTTAACATGAAGTGCAGAAATCAATCACTTTTTAGCCTGATTTTCTATGTCATATTGTCATGGTTGGAAAGAAGGAGAACACCAACAAAATCCGTTTTGGGGTCCTAGAAGGCAATCAAGACAATTTCTGACCATGTCAGATAATTATTTATATTTATTTATTTTTTCCCCCCAAACTAAAAATCATTTTCTCAGCTCGATACCGACTAAAATTGATCAAATTTGAGAAATAGGCGTAGATTGGGGTCGGATTTCATGTTTTGGAGTGAATTTGACCTCTGGTCGGAATTCAGTTATCCTCAAATTAGTGTGAGGGAGTGCTGAGGGGGTAAAATCTCAAAAAAAATGTTCCTTTTTCAACCGATCGATAGTTGTTTATACCCTATCTCCCCACCAAAATAATCTAGGAAGTTGAAATTTGGTATACACATTCAGTAGAGGCCTTAGATATGCCTTTTGGGGATCCCCACTTTTCAGCTCTGTTGCACCCGCTCACAGCCCAAAAATGTGGTTTT
This sequence comes from Ferrisia virgata, assembly GCA_900060175.1. Taxonomy (NCBI): domain Eukaryota; kingdom Metazoa; phylum Arthropoda; class Insecta; order Hemiptera; family Pseudococcidae; genus Ferrisia; species Ferrisia virgata. The sequence continues at coordinate 12,314 of FIZR01020513.1, read as the reverse complement.
TTGTCAGGTTTTCTCATTTTTTGAGTTTTTTCCTCGTGTAACTGTTCTCCAAATAGAGTTAGGAAGTTGAAATTTGGTATGTACATTTAGAAAGGAACCTCGCTGTGCCTTTTCTGGGTCTCAACCGTTCAACCCCATTACACACCCTCACAGCCCCAAATATGTGGGTTTTTGTCGGTTTTTCCGGTTTTTTAAGTTTGTTCTGCGCAGAACTCTCCTCCAAATTGGGCTAGGAACTTGAAATTAAGCGCGTACATTTAGTAGGGTCCCTGGATGTACCTTTTGAGGGTCTGGACTTTCAGCCCCATTGCACCCTCTCACAGTACCAAATTTGTGTTTTTCTGGTAGTTTTTTCCAATTTCTAATGTTTGTTCCTCGCATAACCCCCTTCCAAATTTGTCTAGAAAGTTGAAATTAGGTATGTACAGCCAGTAAGGACCCTATGTGTGCCTTTTGAGGGTTTTGACTTTTTAGCCTCATTGAACTCTTCCTATCATCGACGGGTATCGCAAAGCAATGTTTTCTTTTGTTTTTAAATTCTTTTTAATTATGTAATTTTGTAATATTTTTTTTGTTTTTCGATTTTTTTATTATATTTATTTCAACTTTTTTCAATTTCCAATTTTTTGAATTTTTGATTAAAAACTTCAAATCAAAAATCAAAAACGTCACATCAAAAATATGATATTAAAAATGTCACGTTTTTGGAAAATTACCACAACCCTAAGACATATCCATTTTAATTTATTTTCAAATTTTGAAAATGTTTTTTATTTTTTAATTAAATTTTTTACATTTTTTTATTTTTGAATTTTTTGAGTTTTTGATCAAAATCAAAAACGTAACATCAATCACGTTGCACCAAAAAAACGTCACATTTTCAGAAAATGACGCCACCCCCCCCCCCCCCCCCCCAAAAAAAGTTCCCCTGCAAAAAATTTTAAAAACCCCTTTTTGGAAAAAAACGTCACTTTTTAAGAAAATGCCCCCCCCCCCCCCCCCCCCCGCCATAAAACATGTCCACGTCAAAAAATTTTAAAAACTCCTTTTTGGAAAATAATTATTTGAGTGATGTACACAATTTTTCGAATTTGAAAGCCCTATTTTTAAGGGAAATTCAACTTTTTGTCGGTCCGGGAAAGAGAGAGTTGCAACCCCTCCCTCGCACAGACTTGATTAAAGTCTTAGCAGTGTGATCAAGAAGATTTTTACGTTGTATGCAAATTTTATGAGCAGGATGAGATTCTTATACAGCATACTCTAGTAATTAAAAGAATTCGCAAATGTATAGATAAACTTTATCCAATGCGTTAAGCTTTGAAATTTAAATTCAGCCATTTCATCGTTGTTTTTCATTCCCACACAATATTAACACATTTTATTGCATTTATTGTTTGTATGTCCTCCATACCTGTGTAAGTATCTTATCTATACACAAACGAACGAAACCCAAATGAACGTTTGTTGACTTTCTTCGAAATATTATAATTTTTGTTTACACCAGAACCTTACATGGTCACATTTCGCAAATTAAATAATATCATTGATTTGTAGTAAATGTATCCGTAAAGCATCCAATACGATGCATTCGATATTTATCTAACACACATTAGAAGAGCAATAAGCTATATTGAAGTCAACTTCAACCCTGTCTCTTTATTTACTATTGAATTTTAAATTATTTTATTCCACTTTCGCAGTATTTGCTCAAATTTTATTTTCGATTTCATGTAAAATTAAAGCGGCTAAAAAAAATTAAAACACTAATTCTTTGAAATCCTACTTTTGTGTTCTAAGAACTCGAATAACTCGGAAATTTTAAACCACTTTCGAAAGTAAAATTTCTAAAAAAATGTGTAATTTTTTCACTATGATATCTTTAGTCAAAATCAGTAAAAGAGGGAGACTAAAAAACCATATAAGCTAGTACCTAATTGGCGTATTATATGTATTCAAGTATTCTACCTACACCTGAAATCCTTGCTAAACTTTTTCCCATATCATTATCATTTCTGGTCATCTTTTTCGGTTCAATGATGCCATTATCGTTCGAATAAAAAAATTGGAATCCTTGCGATTTCTTCAATAGACAGCCTATTAATGTTATAATAATAAACATGTAATACGTTACATTCTCGTTCCGGAACTGTATAAAAAAAAATCAAATTCAAATTAACGGACCGTTTGCCACCTACACTTCTAAAAACAATAAGAATAAGAAACTCGTCTTTTCTATTCTAATGAAAATATAAATCCTATTGAATAATAAAAAATTCTATAAAATTCGTTTTCTCAACGTGTTAATTATGTAAAATTAACGACTAGGTAATACACATTCTGTATTTTATACGTATCTTACAGCTATACACGTGTTTTTATTGAAAAAAGTAAAATAAAAATACAATTAAAAATCAAGTTGAAAAATGAAAGATTTAATTATTAAGTTCCTACTGAGTAGTTTGACTAGGTACAAAAAGCTTGAAAGTAATGTAACATACCTAATAATTTTTTCAGTAAAATTAATTCTGTTTTAACAAATAAAAACACGACGTCACACCGCAAACGGCTCAAATTGCTCTCTCAAACGACAAATAATATGACTTATACTAGTATACTTGAATAATGATACATTAAAAAACCACGGGATCTAATGATGGAAGAATTTTCACACTACATTTGGTAACGTGGTGCCAATTCTGTAACCAATGTGCTTTCAGGGGCGGATTGGCTGTGAAAACTTTACAAAGCAAGCTTGATCCATACCGACGCCATAAGCGAATAATTTTTACTGTTTCTTATGATGAAGAAGAATGGGGGAGGGAGATTTTACTGAAATTTTTCAGAAATAAAAAATACACGTAACCCGAGCGAAGCGATGTGAAAATTTTGGATAATTTTGAGGGTAGCAGGTTAAAAAATGAACATACTGAAGTATTTCTAAGTTATAAATGCTGAATTTATTTAATTTTTTTGTACATAAAAATGAATTTTTGCGCGAAACAAATCGCGTATTATTTTCGTGGCCCAATTTTAATACAAAAATACAGTTGTTTTTACAAATATATCATAGCACAATTTGATTTCCAATAAAAAGAGATGGGGGGCTTAGCCTCCCCTCCCCAGATGCTCCCATATCTTAGCCTATGAGTAGTAAATTAAAAAATGACGCTGGACCACCGTTTTAATCATGCTAATAATATCATATACAATGAGCATAAATCAGGACATAAAGAGATAAAATAATGGTACAAAAGTTTTGAAAAAATTCTAGTGTTTTGAAAAAATCCAAAAATTTTTGTAAAAATTCCAAAATGTTACCATAAAAATTTTAATATTTTCGAAATTTTTCGAATAAGTTTTGCTGAGAAATCCATGTTTAAAATTTTCCGTGTTTCTCTGAAAATTTTGGTTTACCAATTTCTGTTAGGCCAATTGATAGACAATCCAATGCTGCAATCATATTCAAACATCAGCTCCCTAGATCAATTAGGAAGAGAGATATGAGGGGTTTTCCCTGTTCCTCTCCCATCACCCCACCAAATTGAGCTATTGAAAGTCGAAATTTGGTATATGGATTTATCGTAGGTCTTAGATGTACCTTTTGTGGGTTTCGACTTTTCAGCCTTATTGCACCCCCCCCTCCCCCCCCCCCCCCATAAATCCAAAATTGTAGTTAGCCTAATTTTTTTATGTCATATTGTTAATGAAAACCGGACTATTACAGTTTATCGACCAACTGCGGTTGAGAAGGGGGAATACCAACAAAATCTATTTTGGAGTTTAGAAGGCCCATTAAGACAATTTTTAGCCATGCCAGATTGACGGCGGATGAAATATGTATCAGTGGGGATGACCTTGGGTCAAAATTCAGTTTATCCTCATTTTGTGGGAGGGGGTACTGAGGGGCCAAAAATCGCCAAAATTGTTCCTTTTTGAGCCAATCGATGAAGAATCCAAAGTTGAATAACATATCCAAAAATTAACCTCCTAAGTCAATAAAGAGGGGAGATATGAGGGTAAGACCTTTCCTTTCTTATCTTCCCACCAAATTGACGTAAGAAATTGAAATTTGGTATGTATATTTAATAGGGACACTACACGAACCTTTTGGGGGTCTCGATTTTTCAGCTCCATTTCGCCCCCTCACAGCCCCGAATATATAGTTTTTTTTGTTCAGGTTTTCTCATTTTTTGAGTTTTTTTAGTTTATTCCTCACATAACTCTCCTCCAAACAGAGCGAGGAAGCTGAAATTTCGTATGTACATTTATTAGGGACCCTGGATGTGCCTTTTGGGAGTCTCGACTTCACAGCCCCAAATATGTGATTTTTTGGTTGATTTTTCCTATTTTTTGAATTTGTTCCTCGCATAACTCCTCTCCTAAATGAGCTAATCGATGAATAATCTAAAGTTGCATAACATATTGAAAAATCAGTCTCCTGTGTCAATTAGCAGGGCATATATGAAGGGTTTTCCCCTTATTGACTTTGAAAAAGAGCTGTTCCTCCCCTATCACCCCTCCACATTGGGCTAAGAAGTTTAAATCAGGTATTTGCAGTCAGTAAGAACACAGATGTGCCTTTTTGGGGTTTTTGCCTTTTTAGCTCCGTAGAGCGATGTTTTTTTCAATTGCCATAATTGTAATGTGTCATGAAAATCAGACTGAAAAAGCTTCGCTTTTTTTTTCACACTTCCATAATATAGGTATAGATTTAGATTCATCACCAACACGATAATCAAATACAAAATTTTTTGCAAAACTCTGAACTGTTCCCCCACTCTCCTTCTTCCAACACCCACTACAGAATAATATCTCTTCTATAAACTTTTGGATTTTAAGCATTTTTGATTAATCAAAACAATCGTTGATAATAATTTCAAAGTGAATGATTGTTATAATTTTCCTATTAATGTATCTTTTGAAAAATACATATTATGCATCTTATTTCTACTATTCTGCTCCAATTCATACGGCAAGTTTTTCCCTAAGTGATTTTAGTAACGATTTGGCTTCGATGAGATATGGGCACGGTATACATATGTGTATTTAATAGACCGATTATCAAGGTTTTAAAATTGTTATTCCACGCAGGTGTCACAATCTCACAAATGATTATTTGTTGAGTGGTGTGGTTGCACAGGAAACCAGTATACTACACCTAGCAACCACTGATATTAACACGACAAAAAATCGCTTTTATCCTACACATGTCGGGGTGTACTTCCATATCATATAAATTTTGACAAAGAAGTAACATAGCTGTCTACCTGTGAAAAAAAAAACACACTATACGAATGAAAACAAATAAATTTAAAGATAATACTGACGCGGATGATATTTTTCTCGTAACTGATTCAAAAGTCTACGAGCCTGTCAGCGCACTAAAAAAACAAAAAAAGTCCAAAATTCGCTACTAAATTTATTGGATGGAAATTTTTAAAAAATTCTCGCATGTAAACAAGTAAGTAATTGAAACAAGATTATTCTAGATAATATGTACGTACGTATGTACATCGTTTGAGAATAATTAGATTACATCACAATTCAAGGAAGGCAGAAAGTACCGTAAGTCTAACGCATGAAAACCGTTAACTTGAATGAGTCAAAAGAAAAATAATCATTCATAATGTCATCATATTTTTGCTTATGAAGTATCTTTATATCTTCTTGGAATATTGTACTGGATTTACGCTCGCGTATATGACCGCAAAAGTCACGTTGGTTTTTTGAGCTAGTTGATAAAAAAAATTCCTAAATCGAGTTATGAATTTGCAATTTAAATTTGTCGTGTAAGTAATTGCGAAATCTGGTGTCTTTATTCATTGTCTATAACGACGAATACTAATGATCGAGTAATTACTGAGGATACGTTGTGGAAGAATTAAACTACCACGCGATCATTGTTATCGAAATTTAACCAGTTTGAATGCGTGTATTGGCGCCGGTATGACGTCATTTTAATATGCAAAATATATGTGGTACGTGCGGCACTGTATGCGCGTGAAGGTTTTGTATGCGATTGCCTGAGTTCATATCATGCCCGTAATCATCTTACGAAGTTACCAGTATGGTCTTTTGGTCGGTACTCGGAACACGATACCTTCGTATAAAAATAATAATGTAATAGGACGACGGTTTCTCAGGTATGTAGTGTACTTACCACATACTCTTGTAGAAGCAAAGTTGACTGCTTCTCCAGTTTGCACTTAGTCTTGGTACCTAAATGAAACTCTCATGCTCTGAATTGAATTTTAAAAAGATGTTCGTAGGTACTTTCTTTTAAAACCGCGCGCCTCTATTGGCAGATAACTATTAGTAATTATTTATAATAATAAAGATTTATTAACACCTAAGTACTAACGTCTCTAATGCTCAACCGTCTGTCGCGTTTACTTAAGATCACGTTGTATGTAGTATTTTGGAAAATGTGTTAACTTTATACGATTGGAATGCAAATCATTTTCTTGGCTCAGCTCGCGGTTTCATGTTAGCACAACAGTAAAGCCGATGAATAGAATGAAGACGCCTGCGCCTCGGTGCCTATAGAAATCCGAGTTAAGGCGTTATGTGACAATGTAAGAAAGAATGTAAATTTTTTGTGAAATTTCTACCTAATAAATATAGTATAGACGAAGATAATACCTAAACTGGCATATATCATCATACACTTAGTACTTAACAGATACCTAATTATGTAAAGCCAATAGGAAAAAATACCTTGAAAAGACCATGCTAACCTACCTTAAGAATACACAGAGCTTCATCATCTGATTAATTTATTCGGAACATTACATTTTAAAGTTGAACACTCGAAATGTTGACCCACTCTCCTCCGTTTTTTTTCTTTTTTCAAAGTCGTTGGATTTTATGTAGCGGATATTATTTTATGTAATGAATATTCGATTGTTGGTATTGTGTAGATTTTCTATGGTATTTAACCTGATTTTCTGTGATGTCATACTCTTAATAAAAACCAGGCAATGGTTGTTTATCAACCAACGGTGGTTGGACGGGAGAGAGGAATATCAACAAAATCCGTTTTGTGGCCCTAGAAGGCCATTAACATAATTTTTGGCCATGTCAGATATTTTTTTTTCTTGCTTGATACTGACCAAAATAGCTCCAATTCGGTCAATCGGCTCAGTTTGGCGACAGATTAAATGTATATGCGAGGGGATGACCTTGGGTCAAAATTAAGTTTTGCCCCCGTTTGGGGGAGGGGGTGCTAAGGGGCCAAAAAAACAGAAAAATTGTTGCTTTTTGAGTCAATCGATGGAGAATCCAAAGTTGTGTAACATTTCCAAAAATCAACTTCCTAGCTCAATAAATAGGAGAGATATGATGGCTTGATCATGAATAAGATCTCTTCCTTCCATACCTCCCCACCAAATTGACCAAGGAAATTGAAATTTGGCATGTACATTCAATAGGGACCCTACGTATCCTTTTTGACGGTTCAACTTTCCAGTCTAATTGCACCCCCTCGCAGCCACTATAAAGTATTTTTTTGACCGTTTTTTTTCTCCGAACACTAAAACCATTCGCTCTGCTCGATGCTGACCAAAATCGCTCTAATCCAGTCAATCGGCTCAGTTTGACGGCGTATTAGATATGTATTCACTTTTTTGTCCTTAAAAAAGAGCTGTTCCTCCCATATCTCTCCACCAAATTGAGCTAGGAAGTTGAAATTTGGTATGTACGGTTGGTAGGAGCCTTACCTGTGCTTTTTGGGGGTATCGACATTCCAGCTTCTTCGTACCCTTCACAGCCCCAAAGATGTAGTTTTTTGACCGTTTTTCCTTATTTTTTGAATTTGTTCCTCGTCTAACTCCCCTCCAAATTGAGCGAGGAAGTTAAAATTTGGTATGTACACACTTAGTAAGGCCCCTGGATGTACCTTTTGGGGGTCTCTACTTTTCAGCTCCATTGCACTTTCTCATAGCCTCGTAAATGTGTTTTTTCATGTTTGTTGAGTTTGTTCCTCGTATAATTCTCCTCCAAATTAAGCTAGGGAGGAGGAACAGCCATTTTTCAATGCTCGAAAGGAAAATCCTCATATCGCCCCTCCTAATTGACCTTGGAGGCTGATTTTTAAATATTTTATGTAAAACTTTGAATTGTCTATCCACTGGTCCAAAAACAGACAATTTTTGCGATTTTAACCCTTCAGCATCCCCACTCCCAAATTTGGGCATCACTAAATTTTGACCCGATGTTATCTCCTTTCCAGAATATCGAATGGGACACGGCAATCAAATTCTATTCCTCAAATTTGATTGATTTGGGGGGAGGGGGATAAAAATAAATATTTAACATGGCCAAAAATGGCCACAATGGTCTTCTAGGACCCCTAAACGGATTGCCTTAGTTTTCATTACCAATATGGCATAAAAAATCAGTGTAAAAACGTGGAACCAAATTTTTAGCCGCTAAAATTTTTTGTTCTCCAAGAATTGAAAAAATTTTAAGATTGAATAAGTTGGAACTTTTTCTCGGAAAAAAAACTTAACTTCTGCTTAATCCACCCCTCACAAATCAATATATCACATTTTCTAGGTGGAAGTGCTCCAGAATGACCGGATATGAATTTCAGCAACTGAAAATTAGTTCTCAGTCTATTGAAGATCATTCCAACAGATGGAAGTAATTTTCCTGGAATTTCCAGTGGCACAGTCGAAATATGCATTTTTTTCGATTAGAAAACTACTTCCATATAAAATTTTCAGCTGCTGAAGGTAATATCCGACCATTTGGAAGCATTCCCAGAATTCTGAGTTCAAGATCATGGATTCATGTCACTCTCAATTTGTGAATTTTTGATTCGGTTTCTATTGTGAATTCAAAAACCGCCCAAAAATACATTTTCAACTGTCTGGCTGGAAATTTCAGAAAAACTATTTCATTGTGTTAGAATAATCTTCGATACGTTGGGAAAATTTCTCAGCCGCTGAACTGCTGAAGTTCATATCTGATCATTTTGGAACGTTTCTACAATTCTAGAAAAAACACGATAGATGATTAATTTGTTAGATTAAGATTAGACAGTAGCTAATTTTTTGTCAAGAAGAAGTCCTAACCTATTCAATTTTTTGAAATTTTTTCTGGAGCCTACGAAACGTCTGGAAAATAAAGTAGATCGATTCGCGGGGTCGATATTATGTGCTAACTTAATTTACTTCGTTATAACGTCAATATAACATATTTCGTGCAATATTTTATTTTTACTACACGTATTTATCAACTACCATAGTCAATACAAATTTTCAGAAATTCGCCAAAAATCCAAAAAAGAACTTCCGTTGTTTGAAAATTTAACTCCGATTTTATTTTGACATTATCTTCGTATAACTTGGTTTCGTTCAAATCGGAGACAGATAGTTGAGAAGGTTCTCTTGTAAATTGGTATATAGACAACTAAAAATTTATGCGGAAGGATTCCAACTTATATAAGTCCGTTCCAATCGAGAAAAGACTAAATATGCTCTCCCATTTTTTTTGTTCTTTGTTTAGCCAAAACATAATGCATTTTGAAAATGAGAACTTAAATTGCAAAATTGGGCATATTTAGTCTGCTCTCGATTGGAACGAACTATAGAGTAGTTATATCATCTGGGAACCATAAATTGGATAAATCGAAGAATAAAGTAATTTCTTTCTGATCATCCTTATTGTTTTTGACCAATCTCTGAATATCTTTTACCTCTGAATTCGAGATAATGTGCCTTCTCGTCTCTTTCTCATTGGTCCAAAATGTTTCAAAAATGAAATATCTATTTACTTATTTCATTTCTATCCTATACCGTGCTGAATAAATGAAAAATTTATTTCAATAGTATAGTGAAGCACGGCTAAAGAAAAGTCTAAATGTCTGCCACACTCCCTTGTTTACTAGACATGCATTCTGCAATTGTTTTCCTAAACCATTCATCCTTAAATGACAAATCAACTGCGTATAATGTTTGAAAGGGTAACTCGTGGGTAACTAAAACAATACATTAGGTGCATGAAACTCCCTGGTACGAATAAATACGGATATTTAATTGAATTAAAGATGTTGAATTTCGTTTTAACGAAAAAGCTCTTTTCGTATACGCGTACTTATACGTGAAAATATACTATGGCCAAACTTGTAAACATCGAATGCACAATTGAGGAAGTTCAACTTTACAGAAATTTATTTTTCACAATATTCGTATAAAAATTAAAAAATCGTTTTACAAATTTATGGTATTTTTATAGCCTGAATAATGCATTCAATTTATTATATTATGTGGAATATAGAGATGAAGTATTATTATACATGTATGAGTATTGCATACACATGTACCTATGTCTTTTTTGAGCTATAGGCCTAAGAATGGTCCGTTATACGATGCATTCAAAAATACTGCTTCTGCCAGTAACGTATAATTAGCATATGATAATTTTATCGCTATTGTTTTTAGTGATATAACAAAAACAAAAGCGAAGCTGTAAGCATAATGCAGCTTTTTTTTTAGAAAATTACCCAATAATATTATTTTTATAAATACACAGACTCGCGACTAGCATTTTAACTTGGCTACACATAAGTTGAGAAAGTAAATAAATATATCTTACCTGCGCCGTTTTACCTACTACATGCATTGTCCTACATACCAAAAAGTATCTTATTAATGAGTTGAAATTAATCTGTAATATTTGCATATGGAATGAATGTATACACTGTACTCGTAGGTAGGTACAAGGTAGATACTGTATAGGTATGTAGCTGCGTAAGTCCACGTATATGTGCATAATTTATCCACACGTGTAAATATGCCGAATATATTATTTCGTGGACAATTGGACATATTTTCAAAATCACAATTGCTGATGAATGTTTTACTTGTTAGCCTCTGAAGCTCGCCAGTTTATCAATACATTTTCGCTATACGAGGCTTACGCATTTACAAAGGTGAAACGATTTTTATAATGCTTTATTTTCCATTCGGTGACAGTCACGAAAGGAAAATTAACATCTTACATTATCAAATCTGTAAATAACAAACGCGATACAGATGAATGCGATTAAATGATTAATGAGTGCAACTTGACGACGTATATCTTTTCAATTTTCTACTTTATTTCCGAATTTCGAACAATACGCGTAAAATTTTTCATACGAGTACATACAATTGAGGAAATGAATGTATTTATTACGCGAATCTTGAGAAATTCGCTCGTCTTAATGAAAATGTCAACTCTGAATCAATGAATAACGCGCCAATGTCGCATTGTTTTATGCAACGTATTCATAGACCTAATGTTACATTTGTTAAAACCTGTATCCATAAACAAATAGCTGAGCTAACTATTTTTATGTAATTTTACGATTTTACGCGACCATTCGCATTATATAGTCAAAGGCGTAAAATAGTTGCAATAAAATATTTTTGTAATAACCGACGTAACTTGCCAATGGGTAATTTCGAAACCATAAAATGACTGACGGTAACCAGAATAGCCTTTTCTATGCATCACAGAAGGTATATTCCAAGTTCACAATCACTGTTTCCCTTGAGCATGCTCTTTACTTCGTTCGTGCGTATATTGGCGCAAGAAATAATGTGTACATATTGTACACGGTGGCGGTAAAATTTAGTCTGGAAACTTTTTGAAAACAACTTGCGGTCTGCAAACTGTTTTCGGTTATCTCTGCTCGATTACAGAAGTGCGACACTCGACAAATTTCTCGCGTTAAATCGAATATTATCGGTTTCTGAACAGTGCGTTGTTGTTTGCTCGTAGATTGAAAGTTAATGTAATATTTTCTTTTGAGGTTTGGCGATCCGCGTTGTTCGAGTACGGGCATTCGTACCTACCTGGATACCTACCTTGCAAAAAGGTAAATCTATACGTACGTAATTTAAATCATGTACAGGTTGATTACTTTTATACTAAAATTTGTACGTGTAAGGTGTAAAAACACCTGTCAACGGTATAGAATTCAGTTTTTGTTTATCTTTTTCTGGTATTGATAAATTTTTCATAAATATAAATAAATTTTCCCTTTCTGATCGTCTTTAGCCTTCCCTGAATTTTTATGAAATAGGAATACGAGTAGGTGAATTAATTGAGCGAAAACAGTTTCGAGCTGGAAAAATTAAATTGAATTCTGATATCAATAACAGTTTGGTAATTGAATATTTTAACTGAATCGTATTATCCTAGGGTAGGTCAAAAAAACGATTATTTTTTTTTCACTTGGTACCCTGAAAAACTGGTTGGTAGACACCTCAAAAAAATTCTCTCCACGTATGAGCTCTTAATTTTAATAGGAACGTCCTCCGCCT
>FIZR01020511.1:0-12090 GCA_900060175.1 Ferrisia virgata | reverse complement strand
CTGGGAAAAAAAAAACCCCAAAAAAAAAAAAAAAAAAAAAAAAAGAAAATAAAAAGTGAGAAATACAAAATAGCAAATGTTTCAGCTAAAAAGCGATTATACGTGAGTTAAGAATGAAGATCCTTGTCAGATAATAACAAAGTAAATATTTTACAAACGTGTGTGATGACTATCAATAAAAATTCAACCAAATGCTTATTTCTTTAATTTTTTCCGAGCAAAAATTCAATCTCGTATATAAGTATCTATTCTAGTTGGATACGAATATTTATTAGAGTGGGCCGGATTTAGCTCCTTTTTGAAAATTTGTAAACGGCATGGTCAGAATAGTTGCGAAGTAACTTCAAAAAAATGTGATAAAAATTTCACCCTTCAAACTCATTTATAGCAAAAATGATCATGACTGGCGAAACTTCATGATTCTCGCTATTTTAGGGTTAATTAGAAAATGTAACTTTTTCTGTTTTTTCAAAATTTTCTGAAAAACTATGGAGGGATTTTTTCACGAAAACCCTCCTAAAAAATGGGGTTTTTGAGTGTTATCAATAATTTTTCTGCAGCATTCAATTTTTTTAGCAAATTCTTTGTAAAATGGGCCGAGTATGTTTACCTTTGTCCATTTAAAGTTGATTTTCATCGCTTGCACCTTTTTTAGGGGCATCTCAGCATACGAAAATACAGTTACATCGATCGAAAAAAACAAAGAAAAACATGGAAATTGCTCTTGAGGGTTTCTAAAAAGATGCAATATGACCCTTTTGATGAAATTCTTTTCAGAAAATAATTATTACTTCAATTTCCAACAAATTTGTTTTAGAAGATGTGAAAAAAAACCATTTTGAATGTCCCAGAAAAATTAGCTTTGGGACGTAAAATCAAAATAATGCATTCAATCATCTAAAATTGATGTCTTACATCCGTTTTAGGAAGACATTTCACAAAAAAATTTTCTTCACAGCTTTTCAGAAAATTTTGAAAAAACGCTCCTAAATAAAGAGATAATCGTGAAAACTTGCTACTAAAGATCATTTTGAGTTTAAATAAGTGTAATACATAACTCAATTTTTGGAAATTTCTTTTGGATTTTTGAAAATTTTAAAACTTTAAATTAGTTTTGCTAATTGGAAAAAATTTAGTAGGAAAGCTGACATTTTTACCACATTATTTTCAGGTCTTTTCATTACCAATGCGACCCTCGCCGTTTACAGTTTTCCAAAAAAAAAAAACAAAGTTTTGCCCACTCCAATATTTATTAATCTATTCATCTTTATATACTTGTACAGTTGAGGAATGCGAGATTCTTTTGATAGTACTGATGCGGAATCCGAGATCTTGAGATCCAACCCCCAGATCTCAAATGGTCTCCAACGATTTTTCTCAATTTGGAGCAATGTTAATCAAAAACCATCTCAGGATTTTTTTCCACTACTTATACATATCAAATCGCTATAGATACGGAATTCGAGATTCGAAAATTTTTGATCTCACATCGCCCCCACCCCCCCATACATGACTTTGAAAACTTTCTGAATGACTATCTAGTTTTGAAATATAGTTTTCAGCTCGATACCGACCAAAATCGATGAAATTCAGGAAATAGGCTTACAATGGCGGCGAATTAGATATTCTGGAATGAAGATGACCTCGGGTCAAAATTGAGCTAGGCCCAAATTTGTGAAGGAGAGAGTGCTGAGGCGATAAAATCGCAAAAATTGTTTCTTTTTGTGCCAATCGATGGACAATTCAAAGTTGTACAACATACCCAAAAATTAGCCTTTTTAGGTCAATTAATTGGGCAGATATAAGGGTTTTCATCATTTTTAACCTCGAAAATGAACTGTTCTTCCTCTGTTTGCCCTCTAAATTGAGCTAGGAAGTTGAAATTTGGTATACAGGGTTAGTAGAGGCTATAGATGTGCCTTTTTTGAGGATAAATTCAGTCTGATTTTCTAGCTAGTTCTGTTGCATTCGTATTTACAGAAAAATTTTTTCGTAGGGTGAGAAGGTAATTTCAGAAGAGAAACCAAGACTTGCAGGTATAGGTGAATCAAACGGTTCAACTTTCATAAAATAAATAAATAGAAGAAAAAAAACTTCAATAAAATCGGTTATGAAATACTGCTAATCTGTAATGTCAGTCATCGTACTAAAAAGGTGTGTATATATTGTAAGCATCTAAACTTATACACCTGGTAACACTTTCCTTGATGTTATAAGGCTGAGGGTAACGGTGTTGATTTATAAACTTAACATTAACACAGCCACGTAGCCAGACGAACAAACAGCTAAAGTTCGTAATGTAATTCATATACCATAAATAATATTAACTTTACGTTGTAATTAGCGGATTGCCGTTATATAGTGGTGAATTACGCAAATTTTAGGAACACGCTGTTACCTATTTCAACTATTGTCTTTACAAGTAACTTTACGCAAGCGAAGCTGAAAACAAATTTCATTAAACTGGGAATTTTCATTTCTTTATCATGATTTTTATGGCTAAAAATTTCAAAAGAAAAAATTTATCGGGCAAGTTCCTTTATATCAAGATACTTTGGCATTTAAAAAAAAAAACAATTGAACATTTTTCATCAATATACTTTCCTTAAATGACGAAAAGTACACAACTTCTGTACAAATAGCACATTAAGAGTAGGCATTAAAAAAAAATCTTTCTTTCAGCTCTCTGCAAGAAACTGGTGGATCGACAGAAGATGAAAGCCATCTAAATTTTTCAACCGCTAATAATTACCCGAGCTAAAAAATACACTCAGCTATAATTCGATAGTTACTTTTCGGACAAAAATCTAATTGTTTGACTCGATAATTCGATACATAATTTTTTGACAAACTCGTATTAAATAACAAAACAGCAAGCTTACGCCGACGCCGTTATGATTTAATTTTCAATGCATTCATTCCACATCACGTAAGAATTTCTCAAGAATTTAATCTAATCACGCAATATTACAAAACGTAGGCTGTTGAAAAACGTTTTTATGATAAAAAAAAAATATATAGCTATAAGTTTTCACTTTTGCATTTCATCGTTGCTTACAATGTAATTTCCATAAAAAAAAAAACGTAGCGCAATTTCATCTTTTCTACTTAGCTCTTTTATGATAGCCAATTCCTCGATTTTTTGATGTACAAGAACAATTCACGGAAAAGAAGAAAAATTTCAAAATAAAGTAAAACGTAATGGAAAATAATTCATCACGTGTTTAATATTTAATTTATACGGAAATAATTTCAACAATCATCTAGTTTTTTTCCCTCTTTTTCTAGCAATTTTCCACGTTGAATGAAAAAAGAAAAACACATAAATAGTACACCTACATACGTATGCACGCATTTATAGCTCTTTAAATAAGAAATTCATCGACCATTATAGGATCTACGTAGTCAGCGTAAATTGAAATGAGAAGCCATTTTAAAAATTCTCTCACTTTCGCTCACACAAGTATTGCTACCTACATATACATACAAAAAAAAAAAAAAAAAAAAAAAAAAAAATCAATTTCCACATTCGTTTAGTTTTTGTATAACTTTGAAATCAATATCCTCGCAATTTTGTTCGCAGTTAATCTCATCGAATTGTATAATCTATATACACTATACCTACATATTGGCGCTCATTTCGAGGGAATGAGAGACAGAATTGAATAAAATAAATAAATCGTGTTTTGGCCATTACACAAAGAGGTATTTAATTACTAATATTGAACTGAGAAAATGAAAACGAAACGAATGCCAAAATTTCGACATCAACTTATTCACTTTGTTTATTTCTAGTTCTAAGCCTCACCAAGACCCTATTATGTATCGAATGAATGGCTCTTGACGACAGATGTACATGACAACAGACTATTTCTTAAACAAAATATTTTTACCGCCACCCGTGCGAACGTAGTATCAAGTAGTCACCTCCTTTTGTTGAGGGCGCGAGGTTGTTAATTTAAAACTTTCATGTTTTCATTTTAATATATTAATGCTTCATTAACATACTTAATGATGATATTCGCAATTATATTCGAATTCTCCGAATGATTTTAAAAATTACTTTTTTTTTTTTTTTTTTTTTTTTTTCTAAACGTCATTCTCGTCAACGAATGAACACGACTAATTACCTACGTGATATTTTATTTTATAAGAATATTAACCGTGCACTTGCTACACACTTGAGCCAGTACATACATTTATCTATTCCTATACGTAATTATATTGGTACTTACAATATATATGTATGCACATGCGGTAAATATGCAAAAAAAAAAAAAAAATACTCTTCTAACACCTTATTGCGAGGAAAATCACCTTCTAGAGTTGGTGAATTTCATTTTGAATTCAATGGGGAAAAAAATCGACGAATTTAAAGTTAAAAAAAAAAAGAATGCATTCACCTTCTCGTGAGAAGTAATTTATGACTAGACTTTACCCAAATACTTAATTTAAACAGGAGTTATATGTGTTAAAGTTTTTGGAACACTGCCACAAGTTCAAGGGCTTTAATGTCTTTAAAATGGAAACACTTGAAAAATTGCATAATATATACTGGAAACATGAATTACAATTTGTTGTACAGAGCATAAATTGGAATTTTTTTTTCTTCAACCGTGGCTGAAAAATTTTCTTGAAATCTTACAAATGTTCTTCAAAATAATTTGGTAAAAGTAGAAAAAATTTCGTAACCACTTATCACGAGAATTTTTTGACAACCGACCATACTTTGATCATTTTTTTTTTTTTTTTTTTTGAAGACCTAAATTTACTTTGCGACAAACCTTCGTCATTTTACTTGTACTCACGTATTATATGTACTTAATATGCATATTTCGAAATTCAAATTCAACATATAGATAATTCACGGTTGAAACTCGATGACATCCACTAACGTAAGCCAACATCATGACATGAAAACTTACCATACACAGTACACTTGCCCCATAACTTTGTACGCGTGCATTATTACTCGAGCAAAATATTCCGATAAACATACACACGATAACCAACAGCAAATTCGTTACTATACTCGTAACGTAGTAGTTTATTTTTTATTTTTTATAATTTTCAAGTATATATATATACGTAGAGTATGGCAGTACACACGAAAGGAAAGGAAAGACAGAAGGGTAGAGAAAGAGCAGGTAGAAATGATAATCTGCGACAAACTCCTGAAAACGGGTATTTTTTTCATCGATATTTTTTTTTCTCTATTCAGCAAAAGCGCTCGCAAGCTGAAACTGACTAGGAACAGATAAACGTTTTCCTCACTTCCAACTTATCCCGCACTTCTTCACTAATATTCGAAAACCGTCTAACGAAGATAGAAGGAGGAAAATACGAAATTCATAGCCGATTACACCGATGTGCAGTGAACTGACAGAAAACTCTGATGATGCTTCTGATGACGGCGAAGGCAACGAAATGCAATATAAAGATATTCCATCGAATGAATCTATCTCTATACCGTCTACGTAAAGCGTGTTTTCTGCCAAAGAACTATATTGTAAATATTATCATACCGAAAAGGGTTAAAAGTGGCAAAGCAAAGGGAAAAGTGTGTTTTTAAACCTGAAAACTTCGTTACCAAACAAAGTTCCTCGTCCTTTTCTTCCGCGTTATCTTTTCTATTTTCACTTCAGCTTACACATATAGTTTTTTAAGCGCCCGTGCCCAAGTCCTCTCCTAACATTTACGAATTAGCCTTTTTTTTCTCTCACGCTCTCTCTCTCTCTCTTCTTCCTATTCACTCATTCCACACGCGTAAAATGAACAATTCGTAGACTAGACCTTACAATAAGACAATTTATAACGACCAAAAAAAAATAACTTACATCGTTTTCCTCTACTTTTTTTTTTTATGATACGAACAAAACATAGTATGTAGGTAGGTACTGAGGTGGTAGGTACCTATCAATTAATCAATTAGAAGATTAAGACGTCATATCGTAGTATTACTGGGATTAAAGTAACACGACGCAATAACGTAGGTCTAACACAATTGATAATTACAGTATGTTGTTTTATTTACATTTGAATACTGCGCCGACAAATAACCATGTCATAGCACATGCACATCGGTTTAGTTAGCGCATGCGCGTAACAGCACTATATAATCATCAAATGAAAATAGCGAGTGTTTCGCGTTATGGGATTAAATCGAGTATCATCAAACTGCCCAAAATCAGAACTGTTCAGATATTGGACCAATGATTCACTTTGATAACAACTACGCAGGTAATCCACGTATCGATTCATCCATTCTAATTTGTTTAAATATGAATAGAACGTGTTCGGCTGAATTTTCGGCAAAAAAAGTAAATTCAAATTGGATAGTTATTCGTTCTTTGTGGCAGAAGTAACCCAGTATCAAAATTCAGAAACATGATTTCCCAGTAGCTAGTAAAAAATGCACGAAAATTATCATCATGATTAAAAATGTTCTTTAGTTCATTACCCAATTTATAAACAAGTCTTCACTTTTCAGCTGTAGTTAAAAATTTTAACTGGGAAATTTCTTTTCTATAACCAACTAAACAACGAACGTTTTAATCACGATAAATTTTTCAAATTAGTTTTTCCACCCTTTCTATAAAATTGTAAAACTTTATCATCAATATTTATGAAAGTATTTGGCTTATTCAATAATTTAAATGCACAGTACAACAAAGCTGCCTAAAATTGAACCAATCGACCTGTTTTTCTACATCATATTGTCAATGAAAATCACAGTATTACGGTCTATTGACGTGCGGTGGGTGGAGGGGTAGGGTGGATATCAACAAAATCCGTTTTGGGACCCTAGAAGACTATTACGACAATTTTTAGCCATGTCGGATATCTATTTTTTGTCCTCCAAAACTAAAAATCATTTGCTCAGCTCGATACCAACCAAAATCGATCAAATTTGGGAAATAGGCTTCGATTAGCGGAAAATTTGATATTCTGGAGTGAGGATGACCTCGGGTCAAAATTCAGTTATGTCCAAGCGATAGATAATCTAAAGTTGTATAACATATCCAAAAATCAGCCTTCTAGATCAATTAGGAGGGGAGATATGAGGGGTTTCTCTCTTTTTACGTTGAAAAATAGCTGTGCCTCCCCTATCTCCCTTCCAAATTGAGATAAGAAGTTAAAATTTGGTATGCGGACTGAGCATGAGCTATAGACGTGTCTTTTAAGAGGGCCGACTTTTCAGACCCACAGGACTCCGTCATAGCCTGAAAAATATGGTTTTTGGATTAGTTTTTTTATGTTTTGAGTTTATTCTTCGCATAACTCTCCTCCAAAATGAACTGGGAAGTTAAAATGTACTAGGTAAATTTAATAAGTGTCCTAGATGTGCATTATTTTGAACGTCTCGACTTTTCAGTCTCATTGTATGCCCTCAAAGGCTTAAAAATGTATAGTTTTTGGTCATTTTTTCTTATTTCTCGAGTTTGCTCCTGGTATAAATCCTCTTCAAATTGAGTTAGGAAATTGAAATTTGATAAGCACATTTAGTACGTGTCCTAGATGCGCTTTTTGGTATAGTCGACATTCTAGCCACATTGCACCCCCTACTCTCACCACTGATTAGAAATGTTTTTTTTTTCAATTTACTTGATTTTAATACTTCACGAAAATCAGGCCGAGCGATGCTTTTTTTTTCTTAGAGCGAATTGAAAACTCCAAATCAATGGTAGATGGGAGAAAATCTGCAAAACTAAGGAAAACGTTTTTCGGCTTAGACTTGAAATAGGCCAAATCAAACTTAACATACAGGAAGAAAAATCCTCAAATATGAAAGAAAATTATTAGTACGCGGTAAAAAATCTTGAATATTGTTGAAAAATTTTTCTGATTTATTTTCCCTATTCACCAGCAAAATAACTGAAGATAACGCAAAATCGCACAAATCGGCAGTACCAGTTGATGGAGAAAAATACTCAAAAATTGAAAAAAAAATTATTTCACATTTGTATTCACTCGAAATGGTTGCTAAATACTTCCTGGAACTGTTCATATACTATGTAGCTGACAAAAAACGAATTCTTTAAAACTAAGAAAAAGTTTTTCTGGTTTGTGTTGACTTGAAATAGTTGCTAAACGTTTGATTAAAAATACAGCTTTAAAGAAGCAGTAAGTACACGTACGACCTTCGAATAAAAATACATAAAATCACCGTCGAAAATATTTTTTATTGTTAGCTCCTTGATTGAGTATTTCTTTACTCTTGGGTCTCACAAAAATCGAGTACCTACGTATGTAGTTGTACCACAGGGGAAACAAGTATACAATAAAGTATGTATCAATTTTCACGCTCAATTTAGTGTGTATGATGAACATTGAACAACCTCTAACGAGGAATGAGCAAAGTAGAAAACTTTTTAAAACAAAGCAGTGAACTACACCGTGCAGATACACAGAAATGGAGACAGTAGACTTTCTCAATACACTACCTCGTATACTAATTGAACACCAGAGTAATACACTTTAACATACAAAAATATTATTTATAAACAAAATTTTTAGAATCGAAAATATATCAATACTTATTACGAATAAATACGCGCGTTCTAATATATAAGAAGAATCAATTTAATCTCCATAACGCTCTCCATTATATTACAGATACATCACGAATCTGCACCTTACTCCAGCATTATATTAAATTTTAACGCATGCACAACTGATTTCATTTCCTTTCATATTTCTTCCAAGAGACAACGTTAAAATTACAATACTATGTAAATCCGTTTCAAAAAGCTATGTGTGAATTGAGAACGACAGGGGAAAAAATTTTCAAAATCAGGTCGTAAATTACGCTGAAAGGAATAAAATACGCTAATTTCGTTTAATCAGTAACAGCCAGCAATATAGTCCCTCATAAATTTCCAAAACGAATGGTAACTTTTTTGCAGAAAAAAATAAAACGAAAAAAAAGATGGAAAAAAAAGATTAAAAAGGGAAAAAAACAAAGAAAGAGGAAGTCGATAAAAAACGGGGAAAGAGAAAATGTAATAACGTCGATTGTAAATATGCGAACTGATAGTTGAAAAAGGTCCAGTAAGGGAAGATAAATTTTACGTGAAAGGAAAAGCAAATGTAGAGGTATAAGAAACTATTTACTATTCTACATTTCTTTCTTTTATTTTTCTGATAACCTCAAAAATCAAAATTCTTAGATACTCGTACGTATACTTTACATGAAACGACATCTGATCTTGCAATAGGTATAAGTAAAAATAGGTACAAGTAAGTGTAAGCATTTTATATCGCGTAAAAAGCTCGCAAAAATACGTACAAGGTATATAAATTATGAATTCCGAACGCGTTACAGAAATACAATCACGGATAAATTTTTCGTTTTCTTTAAACAAGAAAATACCAGTCTGCATCTTGAAATTTTATCATCAATTAATATACATATGCAGTATAGTAGTCCACTACCTAACAGAAATTAAAAACAAATCTCTATTTTTAACCGATTATTTATTTAATTTTTTTTTCGTAACATTCTAACGCTGTCACAACTTACCGCACGAAGATGAAAGTTACTAAATTGATTTTTTAATCTCTTTCACGTTATTATTTTGCAATTATGTAAATTTTTACGACTGATTAAAATTGGTAATCAACGACATCGTCGGCGTAATATCCCCCTGTCGTGGTTTAGCATTTTACGTCAATGTAAGATCATTAATCACCGCCCTTGTAATATACGCAAATTAATTGCACATATTTTCCGTAATTCCATTAGCATGGTTTTCTTTTCTATCCAACTTTTCATTTTGTTGACGAATTAATTTTATTCAACTTTACACCTGATTAATCATCGTTCAACTTCCTAAATACTTGTTTTTCGAAAATCCCGAGCGTTTGCTTCTGACCACACAGTAATTAATGAATACAATGAAAATGGCTAAAAAGGATATGAAAACCTAACTTCGAAATAAGTTATACTGCTCTGCGATGTGCTACAAAATACATCATAAATTTTACACCTATCGAGCCTGCTTTTTTTTCACCTATCTGCGTGTATGGAAGTGAGTATTTACATATGTATATTTAGATGGATGCTTGCAAAAAAAAAAAAAAACAGCGTTGAAGCGGTGCTGAGTTTTTCAGCCCAATTTTATATGTCATATTGTCCATGAAAACCAAGTTATTACGGTCAATCAATCAACGCGGAAGATGAAGGAGGGAGTGTCAACGTAATCCATTTTGGGATCCTGGAAGACCACCGAGATCATGTTAGGCGATTTTAGATATTTATTTGTATATTTTTTCATTCTAAAAGACTAAAATCATTTACTCGATTCGATACGTAGCAAAATCGCTCAAATTTAGCCAATAGGCTCAAACTAGCGATAAATTAGATATATATGAGTGGAGATGACTTGGTGTTAAAATTAAGTCATGCCCAAATTTCGGGGGAAGAGGTACAAAGGATAAAAGTCGTAAAAATTGATCGTTTTTAAACCGGTAGGTAGAGAATCTAAGTTGCATGATATATATAAAAATCAACCCTCCGAGGTCAATTAGAAAGGAAGATATGCCGTTTTTTGCATTTTGTTAATATTGAAAAAACTCACCTCTCATACATCACACCTTCAAATTGAATAGAAGGATTTTATATAGGATGTAAATTAAACGACGGCTCTCGATGTGCCATTTGGAATTTTCCACTTTTATTTTCAGAGTTTGTCCTTCTCATATCTGCTTTCCGAATTGAACTCGAGAAATCTCAGCTATTAAGACCAATATTTACCAATACGTGTCTTCGAAAGACTCTTCAACTGATGACATTAATTTATGCATTTAGCCTGATTTTCTATGTCATATTGTCAATGAAAACCAGCCTATAAAGTCTATCAATCTATGACGGATGGAGGGAGAGGGGATATCAACAAAATCCGCTGTGGTCCCCTAGAAGACCATTACGATCATTTTTGACCATGTTAGATGCTCATTCTCATATTTTTATTTTTTTTTCCAAAAGCTAAAATTGTTTACTCTGCTTGGTACGAATCAAAACCGCCCCAATCCGATCAATAGGCTCAGTATGACTGTGGATTCGATATACGTGAGTGGGGACAACTTGGGTCAAAATTCAACTATGCCCAAATTTGGGAGAGGGAGTACTGAGAGGGCAAAACTGCAAAAATTGTTCCTTCTTGAGCCAATCAACAGAAAATCCGAAGTTGTATAACATGACCAAAAATCAGTCTTCTGGGTCGATTAGAGGAGGAGATATGGGGGTTTTCCTTTTTTTTTGACCATTAAAAAAAAACTATTCCTTCCCTAACTCACCTCCAAATCGAGCTAGTAAGTTGAAATTTGGTATGTAGATTTATAGCAGGCGTCATTGATGTGCCTTTTCGCAGATTCGACTTTTTAATCTCATTGCGCCACCTTACAGCCCAGAAATGTGGTTTTTTGGGTGGGTATGCTTATGTTTTGAATTTGTTCTTCGCATAATTACCTTCCAAATTGAGCTAGTAAGTTGAAATTTAGCATGTACATTTAGTAGGGTTGTGGATGTGTTTTTTGAGAGTTTCGACTTTTCAGCCTCATTGCAGTTCCTCGCAGCTCCAAAAATGTAGCTTTTTACCAAATGTTTCTCACTGCACGAGATTTTTCCTCGTATATCTCGTCCCAAATTGTACTAGGAGGTTGAAATACGGTATGTTAATTTAGTGTAGGTTTTACATATGCCTTTTGGTGATGTTGACTGTTTAACCCATTGCAGTCTACCAACCTTCACCACTGATTTGGAAGTTTCAATTCACATAATTATAACATATCACAAAAATTAGGCTGAGCAGTTCTGTTTTTCCAGTTTAAATCTAATCTATTGAAAGATATTACGAAGTAAATGAAATTTCTAGCGTCTTCTTTGTTCAACATCATAATACACACCAAAAATTAATTTGTAAAAAAAGAAGAAGAATAGGAGCAGAGTGATAGGGATATAAGGAAAAAAGAAGTTTAGCTATCATAGGCTGTGATTTGTAATAATAAAATTTTGTATTAATTCAACTTTTCCAATTTTTTTTTTTTTTTTTTTTTTTTTTTTTTTAAAAAAAAAAAAAAATTTTTTTC